>JARYGA010029208.1:0-37945 GCA_030545235.1 Helianthus tuberosus
TTCGTTATCGTATGAGAAAGTTATGATCAAATTCGTGTGCGAAGGGTTAAAGCGTAAACGTTGAAAGTTAGGACTTTTCGGGTAACAATAAAGTTAACCGGGGACTTAACGAAGTGGGTATATGTTTTAAAGCCCTTATAGATCAATTATGAGGGTTCATAATGCAAGAAACAAGTGCCTAATCGAGTTTTGAAGAGCCAAGGATCAAAACGCAAAAATCAAAAATTTGGATTTGAGTCAGAAGAGGGGTCGCGCGACGCGAGGCCCAAGGGGGGGGGTCCGTCGCGTCACGCCTAGGCCTATCTGGTCCGATTTCTTTGGGCTGTTGTCTGCCATTTCCTTTATGCGCGCCTTTAACCGATTTTTCACATCTTGTGCGACCCCTAGGCACCCCCTAAACACTTAGGGACATGTGTTAATCAGTTGTGGTGGGTTGTAGACTCATGTGTCAAAGATTTGTGGTGATTAAAGTGCTATATAAAGCCCTTGAGTTGCAACAAGTCTTCACACCATCATTCTTTCTCTTCTGATCATTCCTGGAGCTCAAGTCTGCTCTCAAGTGTTCACATTTCGTGCATAGGACCTTTGTAAGTTGGCTTAACCTTCTTTAATTGAGTTTAGCTTAGTTGTTTAGCTAAAAGTCAAACCTTCGAAATTACGGTTTGACTTCGAGATTAATTAATAATGGCTCAGTCAAATCTCGAATTAAAAGTAGTTATAAGTTGGTAATTATGTGGGTAATAAACCCTTAAAAGGTTTCCCCTGATTACCACTATAACCAGGTCAAAAGTCAGGTCAAACTTGCTAAGAAAAAGTCAACAGGATACTTAAATTACAATTTATGCATAATTAGCAATGTAGATCATATACAACCTGTTTGATCATTGTTATAACTTAGTAATAAGTGTAAGAACATGTCTAAACATGTTCAACCCGACAATTTCCTCTAAATACCCGGTTCGGAACCGAAAGTCACATAGTTTGACTTTCACTTTGACTTTCAGTTCTGACCCGTTTAGGCATGTTTTAGAAATGACTCAGAGCTTTAATTGGACTAGGTTACATGTTAGTATAACCCTCTGTGATTATACACCTTGGTTCATTAGTTATCCAATTAATATGCATATTTCCGTTAATTGCTCATATGTTGACCATTATGCCCTTATTACCTTAAAACGTGATTTTTGGAAATGTAAAAGAGTAGAAACTTTAATTACTGATATATAAACTTGTATGCAAAGTTTGACATCAGTTTGAATTGTAGATTAAGAGTTATGCTCGTTAGCGTAAAATGAAAGCTTTATTTTAATAAAACGGCGTAATTAGCGTATAGCCTAGTTAAGCCTACTTTTTGATATCAAACTCATTATCCACTGATGTAATATATTATTTTGGGAATTTTAAGGATTTTTAATTAATTTTAGGCTGAGCATAACTAGTAGTCGTAGGCTTAATCCAGTAATTGTCGGTTTTACCCTTACGGGCCATAAAATGAGTTTTACATATCTAAACGACTCCAAACCTTTTGCTACTGATCACATATGATAAGTAAATTATTTTAAGCCTTCTGGAAATATAAAAATATCAGATTTATGTATCAAACCCGGAAATGGCCTCTAATCGCCTTTTTAAGCGTTTTTAACGCATAGTATGTACTAAAACTATTTCAAACATACAAGGGTTGATACCTACTGATATTTGAGGAAAATTATAATGTTTTAATAGTAATCAAAGGTTGATAAACTCAGACTTCAGTTTTGAGCTTTTCGGCTTATGTGAAATTACCAAAATGCCCCTACGGTGCATAGTTTGGTGTTAATTGATAGATTTCACACATATACTTTAACCTACTGATATAACTTAGCAAATTGAGTATTTTTGTTGATTACATCAGGCCTGTAACTCAGGTTATCACTTAAACTCTTTTACAACCTTTAAAATGACCAAACTACCCCTACGGGGCCTAGTTTGTGTTTAAACTCGTTTCAGGCATAATGAAAGACATCTTACTGATGTCACAACATATTTGAGGCATAATTAACTTAGGAAACCTGTATATGGCTCTCATGAATACCCGTCACGCTTATTACGCGTACGGTTCGGTTTATGTAACAAGTTTACATAAATTAGCCGAAACGGGTCAAACCTTATCGGTTTTATCTCAAAATCCAGAATGTGAATAATAAAACCATATTAAGCAAGTCTTCAAACTTGTCGGGTCTAAATCACATTCTATCCGGTTTTCGCTTAATCATGCGTACGAACCGTATCCCTGAAACTAGCCGGTCTAAGCTTAAGCTTAATTAAAGACCCGTTAGAATTCTAATAGGTTATTATAAACCTTCGTTCCAGATTAGGAGTACCAGTAAAAGCTACGTGCATTTTGCTTATTGTGATTTATACATTGCTCAGGTAAATACTTTTAACTTATTTTCCCTATACGGGCTTGGGTTACGGTATATAGCATACCGCTTGATCGGGCATCAAATCTTCCATCGTTGGGTTGTTAATTGAATAATTTGATCGGCTCGTTTAAACAGTCTTGTTACTTAAAGCCTTTGGGGGGGGGTTAATGACCATGTCCCGGATATCCTTGGCATCATTTTACGAAATGGCCACGACTTAAGCGCGGGGTGTAGGCGTACACCCGTCAGTGCACAAAAGAATAATGTGGTGTGTCTATTGATCTTTAACCCGGACAAGATCCGGGCTACTGAACGCACAAGGAACATGTAATTCGTTCACAAGATTATATATTTAAATAATTCTCCCAAGTTAAATAAAAATGTTTATGCCATGTGCATCCAAACCAATTTTCAATCATTTTCCAAAATGAGTCAGTTGATTGTATTTACCAGTGTAAACTGACGTATTTTCCCAAAAAGATTAAATGCAGGTACTATGCGTAATTGGCTGGGATTTCTCCTTAGCATCATTAGAAGTCTCGCAAGCTTAAGATGCCTGAAGTCTGTTGAACTATTGTTTCATATTTTATTTCCGATCCTACTGTGGATAAACTTCCGAATATTGTGACATTTGATATTACAATATTAAATTCGGTTGTATTAAATCTTTTAAATTGCTTCCGCTGTGCATATTAAATATTGTGTTGTTTGACTATTATGTTGCCAACCACGTCACGATACTCCCCACCGGGCCCACCGGTGACACGTGGAAATCGGGGTGTGACACATTCTTAATTGGAAAGTTAGTTCTAACAATAATAGCATGTGTTTCAAAATAATGACGTAATTTAGTTGATGTCATAATCAAAGCAAGGATAAGTTTTTCTAAATGTGAGTACCTGGATTCAGCATCAAGCAAACTTTTACTTACATAATATACAGGATGTTGTGTACCTTCGTGATCCTTAACAAGGACTGCACTTACTGCCTTAGAAGAGACTGCCAAATATAAGGATAATATATCCCCTTTTTCTGGTTTCATCAAGGCTGGAGCTGAGGATAGGTAATCCTTAAGGGCTTTGAGAGCACTCTCATGCTTTTCAGTCCACTCAAATTTCTTGTTCTTTCTCAGGATGTCATAGAATTCCTTGCATTTCTCTAATGACTTTGAGATGAACCTGTTCAAGGCTGCGATCCTCCCTGTCAATCTTTGCACATCCTTGGCATTGGCTGGAGATTTAATATTCACAATCGCCTTGATTTGCTCTGGACTTGCCTCTATGCCTCTTTTAGTCACCATGTAACCTAGGAATTTGCCTGCTTTGACACCAAAATGACACCTGGAAGGATTTAATTTCATATTGAATTTATCAAGGATATCAAATGCTTCCTCCAAATCTCTCAGGTGATCCTCAACTCTCTTGGACTTAACCACCATGTCATCTATATAGACTTCTATAGTGTGTCCAATTTGTTCTTTAAACATCATATTGACTAGCCTTTGGTATGTGGCACCTGCATTTCTTAGTCCAAATGGCATAGCAATATAACAATAGGTACCAGTTGGGGTCATAAAGGCTGTATCCTCTTGATCAGATGGTTCCATTTGAATTTGTTGAAATCCAGATGAAGCATCCATGAAAGTCAACAACTCATGACCCGCGGTAGCATCCACCATGGAGTCAATGTGGGGTAACGGGAAAGGATCCTTGGGACATGCCATGTTTAAATCAGTAAAATCGACACATACCCTCCACTTTCCATTTTTCTTTTGAACGACGACCACATTGGCTAACCACCTTGGATACTTGACCTCTCTAATCATACCTACTTTGAGCAGCTTGTCTACCTCCTCCTGGATAATGGCATTCCTCTCAGGTGCAAACTTCCTTCTCTTTTGATGTATGGGTTTGAATGACCTGTCAATGTCAAGCTTATGAGTAATAATATCTTTAGAGATACCTGTCATATCTTCGTGCTTCCAGGCAAAGGTATTTTTTCTTCTTTTGAGGAAGGAGACTAGATCCTCTTCAATATTGTTGAGGATCCCGGATCCTATAAAAACTTTAGATTCAGGATCCTGAGGATCCATCAGGATATCCTTGACATCTTGTTCTCTTGCCTCCATGACATCTCTTGGAGGATGCTTTAATTACTATTGCTCCCTGGATCTTGAGGCTGGCTTCATCGATGATGTATAGCAATTCTTGGCTTCTTGTTGGTTACTCTCAATCTTCACCACACCCCATGGACTGGGAAGTTTAACACATTGGTGATATGTAGATGGAACTGCTTTCATGTCATGTATCCATGGCCTGCCAAGGATAACATTGCAACAGGATAAGCAATCTATAACGCAAAATTTTTGAAAAGAACTAAGCCCCTCTATGTAAATGGGAAGCTTAATGTCCCCAATGTGTTCTTAGTTTCTCCATTGAATCCCACAAGAACTGATGATCTTGGGATGATTTCTGATTCAGGGATATTCATCTTTTTGAGGACATCAAGTTGAATGATGTTCACTGAGCTTCCTCCATCTATCAAGATCCTGCGAAAAAAATGATTAGATATAAACAAAGTAATAACAAGACCGTCATGATGAGGATCCTGAATATCCACACGATCCTCCTCATTAAAGGTTATAACTTTCTCCTGTGTAAGGGTCGAGGTTCGAATGGGTCTATCCCCATTATCCATCTTGGTTTCTGATGTGCGTAGTGCGTAATATATATTTAAGTATATTTTAAGCCCTTTTTACACTTTAGCCAAGTTTTAAATTTATAAAACACGATATTTTACTAACACTAAACACACATATGGGCAAGTGCACCCATCGTGAGCGTGACAAAAAAAATTGACACTATATATTCAAATGGTAAGCGAACTCCACGAATCTAATACCTAATATGATGCTGTGACAAAACTATAAAAAATAAGTCGGATTTGTTGATTAGCGGACTCCAACTGTATATGCTCCACAAGCAGAGCCGAAGTCCTTATAAACCAGAACACGTTCAAAAACCTTTTAAAAACACTTATGATTTTCCTAGAAATTTAAAAAAAAATTACAAGTGACTAGCTCATGACGGTGATAAGAAATTTTACAGGTTCTAATTGCAAGCAGTGCAGATACAACCACTATGATGTTAACATGGACTCTCTCTTTATTATTGAATAATCCTCATGCTCTCAAGAAAGCACAAGAAGACACTTTTTTTTTAAGGTTATGTTTTTTTTAACTTATGTAATATTTTGTTTCTTAATATCAATGAATTTATTTTTCTATCTTATTTAATAAATTTTAAAAAAAGTAGATGAATTAAAAAAATAAATAAGTAAACTTGGTGGGATAGGATCATCCTCCCATTTCCAGTGTTTGTACCATGGCGGATCATCCTCCAAGGGACTATGACGTGGCGCCTACGTGGCAGATCATCCTCCAAGGGAGGACCATCACCATACCGCATAGCCTAAAATAAGAAACTGAAACCGTGTTCTGCAAGCCAATTATATTAGACTTATGAACTTTGAATAGTCTCGTAAAATTTATAAAAACTAAAGTAAATCAAGTAAATGTTCCTTTTAGAGAGAAAAATGCCCGGATAGTCTCTGTGGATTGCCCATTTTTCACCTTGTCCTTAAGGTACCTCTTTTATATAAAAAATCTTACATGGCACTTTGGTTTCAGGTTGTTAAGGTAGCTGATTTTGGTGTTGCGAGAGTAAAGGCTTAGACTGGTGTCATGACAGCCGAAACGGGGACATATCGATGGATGGCTCCTGAGGTACCTCTTTTATATAAAAAAATCCAGAAAAAAGTAATAGTTGTACTAAAATTATGATACGGGCATGTATGCCTGTTTGACCCATTTTACCTGCAAGAGAGTAATTGGATCAAATTGCCGCCGACCAACCGTTTAACAAAACTGATTGTATTATGAAGTTCCATTTTTTAAATCAATGTTTGTCTTTTGTCTTTGATTTTATTTTAATAACTTACTTTTTTTTGTTTTGAAGGTTATTGAACACAAACCCTATGATCATAAGGCTGATGTTTTCAGTTTTGGGGTTGTGTTATGGGAGTTACTAACTGGGAAGGTATATATATATTTTGGCAATGGATCATTTGTTTGGGTTATTATTATTTATGTTAAAGTTGATAAATATATTTTTTTGTCCAGCTTGCATATGAGTACTTAACCCCCTCCAGGCAGCTGTTGGCGTCGTTCAAAATGTGAAGCATTAATCACTACTTTTATACATACAAAGTGTTGCTCTAGGTTAACCATCCTGATCCGGCTCGTTTTAGTGCATACCATAAATGATACATTTTGACTATTGATAGCTAAAAAAATCAAAGCCTGAAACATTCAGACGTATATGAGTATGGGTTTAGAAATTTTCTCACGTTCGCTTTATGTTTGGTAACTGTACATATTTGACAACTATGATTGTATTGGCATACAATGGGTTTTCATTATGTTATTAAACATGTAGGAACCGCTACTATCATCTTAGAAAGTATTTGGTGTAAATGAGCCATTTCTACCACTTCAAGGACCTTTACTTCTTAACTTAACTTGAGTTTAAGTTATCCGACTAAGTTTGGAAAGTATTTGACTAAGTATCTGATGAAGAAGCGGATGATGACACGGATATGACGTACCATTATTACATTTTATATGTTCGGTAGTTTTATGACGTGTTTGTGAATTGTGACTTAAAACGAACCCGGATTGTGACGTTTGTGACGTTTATGCTTATGTTTTTTTGAAAGGCAACCATTTATGCTTACGTTTATGCTTATTAGTTTATGTTTATTTAGTTTTTGTGTGCCGTGAACCAGAAATTGGCAGGTTTGCATTGAAAAAACATGAAAAAAAAACGTTTTTTAAGCATCAGCGACGACAAGGAAATAGTGACGATTGCGACGACATGATAACAACGACAATTTATATCGTAATATCAAAAGCTCTGTTTAAGCTGGTGTTCAAATTGAACACCGTATAATAAAACTTGATTTTAAACCGGTGCACTTTAAGACGGTGTTGAAAACACCGTCTTAAAACCCATATCACCCCGTCTAAAGCTCTGTTTTTGTAGTAGCGATACATTGGAAAATCCATCCCTAACATAAACTAAAAAGCATTGTTTTACTTAATAGTAGATAAACATGCATATTATTTATTGTTAATGTTATTATTGTTAACTATGATAAATTATATTAAATAACTTATTAATCAAACCAAAAATTTTAAATAGTATTAACTTGATTTAAAAAATAATAAAAAAATCCATTTTGATTTAAAAGTTTTTTTTTAACAATAGATAAACCCGTGTAATACACAGGGATTTTAAAGATATAACATTTTTATTATTTGCTATATAAAATTAAATTTATTCAACCCGTACAATACACAAAGTATTTTTTAAATATAACATTTTTATTATTTAGTATATAAAATTACATTTCTTCCACCCATGAATACACAAGTATTTTTTAATGATAACTTTTTTATTGTTTGGTATATAAAATTATTTTTACTCAACCAGCACAATACACGAGGTTCTTAAAGATATAATTTTTTAGAGTTAATTACATAGTTAGTCCATGTGGTTTGCACAAAGCAATATACTTAGGTACTAATAGTTTAAAATCACATTCTAGGGTATTAATTTTTCATTTTGTAACGTTTGGAGGTATTAACGTTAATTGTTTGTTAAACTATTAGTACCTAAGTATTTTATTTTGTGCAAACTACAGGAACTAACTATGTTAATACCCTAAAAGTTAATACTTCCAAAGGTTACAAAATGAAAAGTTAATACCCTAGAAGGTGATTTTAAACAATTAGTACATACGTATGTTATTTTATGCAAACCATAGGGACTAACTATGTAATTAACTCTTTTTATTATTTAATATATAAAATTATATTTACTCAACACATGAAATAAATGAGGTTTTTAAAAATATATTGTTTTTTTTATTTAGTATATAAAATTACTTTTATTAAACCCGTATAATACACGGGGTTCTAACCTAGTAATCTATTTATACTAAACCATCTTTAAAAACGGGTGTACCTATTGGCACAACAATGTGCCTATATGCACACTAAAAAAAATGATTTTTTTTGTTTTATATGCACACCCTGCAGTGTCGAGCTGTGGTCAAAGCGTGGTGTTTTGGTCCGGTAAACCAGACAAAGACTGACGAGTGTCTGACGGGTATGTTGACCGGACCAAAACGCCGAGCTTTGTCCGCGTTTTGGTCTTGTCAACCAGACACCCGGTCAGTCTTTTGTCTGGTTTACCGGACCAAAACGCGGTCAAAGCTCGGCGTTTTGGTTCGGTCAACAGACCCGTCAGTATTTGTCTGGTTGACCGGACCAAAACACCACGTTTTGCCACAGCTCAACACTGCAGGGTGCACATATAGGATAAAAAACCTCTTTTAGGGGTGACTATCTACACACCAAGTGTGTAGATAGTTTGAGCCTTAAAAACAAGTAAGATAAACCATTTAAATAGAAAACTAACTAAAACTTCACATTTTTTTCTAAAATACGATTTATGGTAGAACTAGTCCGACACTCTTAAATAAAAATCAGCAGAATGGACCATGAACCCAGTTGTTGAAATTGAACTCTCAAAGGTTGTATTATTGACTTAAGAACAGGGTCGAGTATTCATGTGATGTCACATCGACATCTTTGTCCTAAGAACTGAACATTAAATAAAATAAAATAATCGGTTGAATAATTAATGATTTACATGATTGCGTTCCAGATTCAGCCACCCAAATTTAGTGCAGAATTACAGAATACAACCGATGATTAGGGTGAGAGGGGCACTCCTCTCTTAGGAGAGTGACCTCTTTTACACACATCCAATTAGCACGTGCCACGTCAACTCCCCTTAGCTCTCCTCACACCCTCAATTTGATGGCGGCACTCCTCTCTTGGGAGACTTGTTTTTGTTTTTGTTTTTTTATTTGTTGTAATTATGCATGTTTATAAATTAAACAAATATTAATAAAAATTAAATAAAAAACATTTCATTAAATTAAAAATAAAAATTACATTCAAACTAGAAAAATAAAAAAACAAACTACTCGTCGTCGGAATTCGCTTCCACGTCACTAACAATTTTTAGGAACAAAGACTTGGACATACAAAACCTCTGACGAAAAATATCGGCATTAAATTTTGGATTATCGACAAAATAATTGGCCATGAGTGTTTCGTGGCCTCCCACACGATCTCGACGGACAACTTTTTTTTTACTAGACGATGCCGTGTCTAGTAGCTCCGCTTGTTGGATGAGATTTTGGAAGAAAATTAAACTACTATCGCTTGACGATGAATCTTCATCGTCGGGAAACTCGGGCAGGGGAGAAAAAAAGGGAACTTGGAATCCATTTTTTTTTAAAGATTGGTTAAAAAAATTAGATGAGTTGAATGTGTGAGAGTTGTTTTGAGTTTGAAAAATAAAAAAGATTGAAGTGGTAGTATTTATAGGGTTTAAGATTTTTTTTTTAATATATAACGGCTATATAGCCGTTTGAAAATTGATTCCCCTCATCGGTGAACACCCACCGCTCCCATTCCCCGATTAGCTTACCCGAGCGGTCGGCGGCGGTGTTCCCGCTCGGGGACTTCGCTCACTGCACCTCTTCCTGCTATGTGCCCCGGACACC
Source organism: Helianthus tuberosus (assembly GCA_030545235.1). NCBI lineage: Eukaryota > Viridiplantae > Streptophyta > Magnoliopsida > Asterales > Asteraceae > Helianthus > Helianthus tuberosus. Next base: position 10,107 of record JARYGA010029208.1, read on the forward strand.
CTTAGAAGGAGGGGTGTGGGCTCGGGGACGACATCGGGAAGGTGAGGTGGCACCCTCCCCCGTCGGAGAACACTGCCCCTCCCGGCAGTGGCGGACTCAGGAATTTTTTCATGGGGGTGCAGAATATTTTTAAAAATTTTAGGCCCCTAGGTATATAAAAATAATCCGGTTCATATCGGGTTGAGTCATGTAAAACAAAAGAACATCAACCTAAAATTTATATAATCATCAAAAACACGTCAAATGTCGTTACAAATATATTTAAAATGTCGCCCTATGGGTTTTCATTTTTTTTAAATCTATCCAAAACATCATCTAGAACTACTTTTCTAAGCAAGTCTTTCTCTGTATAATATATACAACTAATTTTCAACACTAAACAATTAAACAATCATCACCAAACTTCATAATTTTCAACTTTAAAATCAAGCCCTAGTTTCAATTGTTGATTTCTTGTAACTAACCATTTAAACACACTGAACTTTAAATAAAACAACAAAATCAGCCAACTAAAGTTTCAAAAAAAAAAAAAAACTAAAATTTGAAACTTTTTTAACAATTTATTTCTCCTAAAATCCAAATAAAACAAGAAAACAACAAAATAATCGAACCATAGCTCGGAAAAGTGATAAAGATGTTGTTTTTCGTGAGTTTGGTGGATGTAAATTACTATTCTCCGGCGAAATCCGAAGCTGTTGTTGCCTGATGAAGACTTGTTGTGCGCTGTTGTTGGTGTCGTGGGTCTGGGATCACAAAACAAAGAGCGGAACGGGAAAGGGAAATGGCTGCGGGTTGGCTTAATATATTTTAGTTCAAATTAGATTATTAGATTGGGTTAGGCTTGGTCTATGGAGTGTTTATTGGGCTAAAGGCTAAGAGAAAGTTAATTGTGTTAACTGAAAGTTAATTAGGTTGTTTTTTTTTTTAAATCAATGTTTACATAATTTTTTTAATAAATTAATAAGATTTTTTTTCTGAGGGGGGTGGTCGAAAAATTAAGGGGTGCGGACAAAAATTTTCAAGGGGTGCGGTCAAAATTTTATCGGGAATTTAGCACAAAAATTATTTTTCAAGGGGTGCGCCCGCCCACCTTAAAGAATATGTGGGTACCCCCTGCCTCCCGTTTCAATTTCGGTGTAAACGGACACCCCCCCCCCCCCCGTCTTGATGTGTATGGTTGTTGTTTGTTGATTGGTGGAGAAGGAAAAGGGGGGGGGGGGGGTGAAAGGGAACCATACCTCTTTGATGGGGAAGGGGAGAGGAAGAGGGAGGTGGTGAGGTGGAGGTGGATATGGATATTGGGAGAAGCTCTTCCACACCTCATAGTCATACACCCATCGAAAAACAATTAGTCAGGATTCAAGATATATGTAAAAATCTCAAAAATCTGTGTTTAGAGACTTGGCTTAAGTATGATGTGGATATGGATATTGGGGGAAGCTCTTCCACACCCCATAGTCTTACACCCACCGGAAAATAATTAGTCAAGATTCAAGATATATGTAAAAATCTCAAAAATCTGTGTTTTGAGACTCGGCTTAAGTATGATGTTTGTTTCGACCTTCGCAATTAATTTATACATTAGACATTTTTGTGTTAAACGATGGGCATTTGGTCGACATCAGTTCTATTTATTACGGTACTAGTACGATACCTGCACTCGGTATAGAGATCGAAAGAGAACCTAAAATATAAAGTTGTAATATACCCAAAAGAGAACAGTAGCACTCGGTATAGAAACCCAAAGAGAACCCAAAAAATAAAGTCGTCGTATACTCAAAAGAATATCGACATGTATTTTTAACATCAATCGAGAACCATTAAAAAAATAACCACACTGGTTTCGTAACACCGACCAACACTCGGAAATATATTGCAAGCGCTTCTCGAAGGGGCTTAAGTAGCTTGTTTATAGCAACAGAAAGAGATTCCAAACAAATAAAGTTGTGATATTCCCGAAAAAGATATTGACACATATTTTAGGTCGATAAAAAAATTAAAAAATAAAATGCCGATACTGGTTTCGATAAAACCTAGCGGCACTCACTATAGCCTACTATATAAAAATGCTCTATTTCGAATAAGACTCCTTTGTCAATAAAATTTATTTCGAAATGTTCAGAAACTAAGTTAAACACAGTCATGGATTAAGTTTTTTTTTAAATGTTAGCGAACAAAAACTCTCAGAGAAGAAACAAATTAGATATTAAATGGGTTAAAACGTATAATCTATATATAATATAAGAGGGTTATTGGATTTTAATAATCCCAAGTTTCAAATGTTTGTCGATAATAATCACAACTTAAAAAATTCCCTTCAACAATCACAACTAGTAAGAATTTGGCTCTCATCGATTCTTTTCTAACTGACCGTTAGTTTTTGCTGATGTGGATGATGACGTGGGCGCTAATGTGGATTTGGTATCTTAAAATGGTATGATGATAAACTGAACCGATTCTAATGGTTTAGCTTTCAAAAATTAGATGAAAACGCAAAGAAAAAGAGCATAGATGTAAGCATTGCGGTTGTGGAAACTCAAATCAAGAAGATGTTGGAAGAGGCCGAGGTAGAGGTATGGGGTTGGTAGAGATCAAGCAGATGGTCGAGTACAACGGGACAAAAGCCACGTGAAGTGTTACAAGTGCAATGAGCCGGACCATTACATATCGGAGTGTCCCAAGTGGGAGAAAAAAGAGGAAGCCAATCTTACCCGATACGAGGACAATGGACCAACTCTAACGTGACGAAAAGTGTTCGACAAAATTAGAGGGGTGATTGTTAGGACTAATCTTGTGATATATTAATTCAAGAGCTGAAGGATGCTAAATGGTTTAGTTTATTTCAGTAGGAAGAATTAGGGTTTATGTTAGTTTTTATTTTATTATTATTTGATTTTCTAATTCTAGCCTACATATGTTTCTTGGACATCTAGTTTTGTTTAGCATATATTTAGGAGTTATAGTTTAGAGTTTATGTACCTTTAATTTTAATCAAATAGTTTTTTCTTATTAAATCCATTGTTTGATTAACTTGAAGAAGGCCTGCTTTCCAACAGGCCAGACCCGTGCGGGTTTTAAACATTGAATATATATTACTTCAAAAAAATAAAAATAAAGTTACTCGGTATATATGTGCCTTAAAAATAATGTTGTGTTAATCATTATACTAACAGCCTAAAAAACAAATCTAAATTCATAATGTTGTGTTAATCATTATACTAACAGCCTAAAAAACAAATCTAAATTCAATATATGTATTGTTGGCAAGCCAGGAACACTAAATTTGACTAATATCGAATTTTATACACCTGCTATCAATTTTAAGATCTTGGTTCGTTAAACATCAACATTTTCAATTAAAATCAAGAGTTAAAGGATGCTAAATGGTTTACTTTATTTCAGTAGGAAGAATTAGGGTTTATATAGTTTTTATTTTATTATTATTTGATTTTCTAATTCTAGCCTACATATGTTTCTTGGGCATCTAGATTTATTTAGTATATGTAGGAGTTATAGTTTAAAGTCTATATACCTTCAATTTTAATCAAATAGTTTTTTCTTATTAAATCCATTGTTTCTAGTCTACATATGTTTCTTGGGCATCTAGATTTATTTATGATTTTCTAATTCTAGTCTACATATGTTTCTTGGACATCTAGTTTTGTTTAGCATATATTTAGGAGTTATAGTTTAGAGTTTATGTACCTTTAATTTTAATCAAATAGTTTTTTCTTATTAAATCCATTGTTTGATTAACTTGAAGAAGGCCTGCTTTCCAACAGGCCAGACCCGTGCGGGTTTTAAACATTGAATATATATTACTTCAAAAAAATAAAAATAAAGTTACTCGGTATATATGTGCCTTAAAAATAATGTTGTGTTAATCATTATACTAACAGCCTAAAAAACAAATCTAAATTCAATATATGTATTGTTGGCAAGCCAGGAACACTAAATTTGACTAATATCGAATTTTATACACCTGCTATCAATTTTAAGATCTTGGTTCGTTAAACATCAACATTTTCAATTAAAATTAATAACTACCACACATCAAGCTAGTCATTCTCTGTGGACAACAAATAAATGATTGCCCCCAAAGTACAACTACATCTATACAAAACAATGAACGTTGCCTGTAACTAACGGCAAATGGTGTGTGTGTCTTTTGTAATTTTCTGTGTACGAAATTTTTTGATTTGACGTATAGAATGACTAAGATTATATATATGGTCCTGATTCATATATATAAACTCGAATGAAGGTTTTTATATCGTAGCTCAACCATATAATTACCTAAGCCTAGATTGGTGAGAAGCAGTGTGGCAAACTTTGCTGTGTTTTAGCCGAAACATAAGATGATAAGAGTACGTTATTGTGTTGCATGTTAACCAATTGTTTATTATTAACTAGATGCAATGCCTAGCTAATATACACAAGATGCACATGTTACCTTCTTTTAGGGGCACAAATAGCCGAGAAACTCACACAGACTTCCCTGGAGAGACTTGAGTTTCAAATCGTTGAGTTATTAATGTTTATTATGACGGTTGTTATGGTTCAAAGCTCCATATGAGGTGGCGATTTTTAGGTGTGGCACACCACGCGTCGGGGCAGGAAAATGGGTTGAAGGGGAGGTGGTGTGGGGGCATTCATGGCATGATAGTGGATGTGTGTAGTGGGTGCCTATCCAACTATACCTCCAAATTAAAGATATATATGTTGGTGTAGATGAGGAAATTGCATGTGGGGATGAAAAACAAATTTGCATGTGTATGTTTTATCTGAAATCGCATGGTGAAGATAAAAATCGCACGTGGAAAAACAATAGTGTACACAATGTACGTTAAGTCATTTTGTATGTTAACTGGTTTCTCTCTCTCTCTCTCTCTCTATATATATATATATATATATTGAAAGTGTAAAATACAATATCTCTTAACGTACAATACGTACGATATTGTGAAATCGCACGTTATAAAAAAGCATGCTCGAAATCGCATGTTGGTATTTTTGATTAAATCGAATGTTGGTATATAAGGCAATTTCTGTTGATGCAGTTTGTGTGTCCGATGCTTGTCGAATAGATTAGTTATTATTTTACGCTGAATTTGTAATAGTTAGTGAAACGGTCTATCGAACGTGTATAGACCCGCTCGTTTGAAGTGGTCAAACGAGAGGGTTATTCGTTTGACCGTGTGTGTGGTTGCAAGACAAATTATGGTTGTTTAATGTTGGTGTCGAAGGATAAGGCATCGAAGGATTGTGTATCCTTCGATGAGCTCGAAAGATATCCATCGAAGGTTGAAGATGGACCTCGAAGGATATGTCATCCTTCGAGGTATATGTGTATCTTTCGAAAGCTGAATGGTCGACAGATGATCTATCGACCAGTCAGTTTGATCCTTCGACCATACAACCTGTGTTTGGTATAAATACCAACACTTTGTCATTTGCAACATAAGAGTGAGAGCACAAGTGTGTGCAAGAGAGTGATAGGAGGTTTGAGACCTCACCCGGGGAGAGATCACCACTTGATCTCTCCCGGAATGTATACTCCTTTGGTATTAGTTCGGTTATCATGTAATCGGGCCGATTTGTAATGTTATACTACCGGATTAATACAAAGTTGTTTGTTTATCATCTCTTATCTCTTCCGTCTTTGAACATAATCATAAGAATCACGGTTTCGGTCCCCCAAACCCGGTCCTACAATTGGTATCAGAGCCATGGTGCCCGATTTAGTAAAACTAACCGTTTACTAAGTCACATGTGCTCTAGATCTGTGATTTTTGTGCGTTTTTGTTCAAGATGTAAAAATGGTGAAAATGAGAAAAACTCAGATCTGAACCCGAATATTCAGATCTGTGATAAAGCGAGTGTTGGGTTTTATGTTTTTCTCCTAAAAGTTCAAGTTTTCTTCATCAAAATTCGTGTACAAATGTTTTCATCAAATCTGCAAATTTTACACAGTAGCTGTGTTCTTGAAGTTCTTGATATCTTCATACTTCGAAGGATATCTTCATACTTCGAAGGATCAGTTATCTGTTCGAAAGGTCATCTGTTTGAATCGAAGGATCACATTTCCCCTCAACAACTTCGACAGATACTTTTATTCCTAAACTACTTCGAAAGGTCAGCTTCATTTTGTTTTTCGAAGGGTCACCATTACCAGTCAACAATTTCGAAAGGTCAACTTGATGTCTTCGAAGGATCCTAGTCTTCAACAACCAACAACTGTTTTCGAAGGATCCTAGTCTTCGAAGGGTCAACAATTTCGAAAGGTCAACTGTTTTGTCTCGAAAGATCCTAGTCTTCAACAACCAACAACTTCGAAAGTTAAACTCATATGTTCGAAAGATCTGTGTTTGTCTTTCGTTTGATCCAGTTCTCGAAGGACACCATTTGTGAATGGCGGCTGAGCATGACAGATCAGATGTTCGAAGGATGATGGTGGCTGCTTCTTTGTGTATCGCAGAGGAGAGAGAAAGAAGGGATGTCGGCTGGTGATGTTTTGAAAATAGGGTTGTTGACTTTTGGGTGAATAAAATACAATCTATGGGCTGTGAATGCACATCAGAAATTTTATATGGGCTTGTGTTTTTGGTAAAAGAATTGGGCTAAAGACAAATTTGTTGCCATCATATGAAGTGGTCTGTGAATGCATATTGGTCTTTGGATTTTTATTTGTGGCCCACTAGCAATTTACTAGCAACCATTATCATTATGGGCTCACATGATGGTTTCTACAAATTACTAGTGGGAGTGGGGTCGGGTATTTGCGGAGTTGATTTGAATCGCGCTCCTAATATCAAGGTCAAAATTCGTATGGGTTTTGGGAGCGCGCGGGATGATGCGGAATGATGAAAACATTTTGATTTAAAAAAAAAAAAAAAAAAAAAAAAAAAAAAAGATGATGAAAACTTGATTATTTGGAAAAATGTGGGGTAGTCACGGTTACCGATGCAAATGTCAAAAATGGTGACGCGACTATTATGGGCCAAAAACGAGAACGGTATGTTCACTTCCGCACGTCGATTGTTTATGAGTGTTATCGGTTATTCGAAAATGTTCGAAAGCACTTTGTTATTTGTCATATTCTCGCATTTGAAGACGAACGTATGAACCTTGAACGCCAACACCGGTCCTAACGAGTTCACAAAGTCTTTGGAGGGATACAAGTCGGATCCGATGGGGTACTAGGCGATATTGCTTTATCAACTAGAATATGCAACGAAGAAATCCTTTTTGTTTATTGTCATATTCTCGCATTTGGTAACGAATGAATGAACCTAGAATGTCAACACCGGTCCTAACGAGTTCACAAAGTCTTTGGAGGGATACAAGTCGGATCCTACGGGGTACTAGGGGACGGTCTTATTCAACTAGCATATGCAAAGAAGAAATTCGTTTTCGTGATTTTTCGAAAAACCAAGAACATTCAACGGAGATTGATGACAGTTCCGCTTAGTGGAGGGAATTGGTGAACATTTGACGACAGTTTCTTTGAAGTGGAAAGAATCTGTTAAGGTTTAGAGATTTTACCAAAGAAATGGGGGGATAAAAATTGAATTTCTTCGGTAAATTTCTAAACGCAATCACAGGTGGTAGAGTTTGTGATTTTCTGGTGATACAAACGGTTCGGCGTGGAATGTTTTGCACATACACATATTTGAGGATTTTAATTAATTCTCCAGCCAGCGTGAAGGGTTTTGCACGGAAACATACAGGTATCTAAAGTCTACAGTAGTTACAAAAGCGCTGTTCACTGAAGACCTGGGGAATCTTTATGGAAGCTGATAGTTCAAGGCTGAAGACCTGCAGGATTCGGTTTTGGGTTTGATGTTTCTTTGGGATTTTACAGGGATCTGGGGGTAACTCAATTCGTTGAGTTTGCAAACGATGTACTTGGTCAAGCTGACTTCCTGAGTACTGATGCTGAAGATCCGTAGTGCATTACGTGGTCAACTTCACAAAGGCGAGACAATGAGATCTGGATGTAGTTCAACTAAGCATGCTGGTTGAGCTTGCAAGGGATACACTTGGTCTAGCTGACTTTCCTGAGTGTTGATGCTGAAGATTAAAGTGCATTACTTGGTCGATTCCACAAAGACGGTTTACAGAAGACAGTTCACCAGAAATCTCTATCAATGTAGTATGCTTGTATGAAAGAGAGTTCTTATGACAAGATCAAGACTTGATGCAGTTCTTAAAGATTGGAACCCTTATCAAATGCCGGTTGGAGTATTGGAAGATCAGCGGAAGATCGGTCAATTGAGGAAATTGCACAACACCCAACACGGATACGCGTACTTTGAGGGGGAAATATTATACAAGGAGCATCAAGATACTACTTACCTGGATCATCGGTCAAGGGGGAATTTGTTAACACAGAGAAGATGAATACTTGACTGAAGATCGATTGCAGTTGCATTTTCAGCATTCGACAGCAACGGACAAGGGGGAATTTGTTGATGCAGTTTGTGTGTCCGATGCTTGTCGAATAGATTAGTTATTATTTTACGCTGAATTTGTAATAGTTAGTGAAACGGTCTATCGAACGTGTATAGACCCGCTCGTTTGAAGTGGTCAAACGAGAGGGTTATTCGTTTGACCGTGTGTGTGGTTGCAAGACAAATTATGGTTGTTTAATGTTGGTGTCGAAGGATAAGGCATCGAAGGATTGTGTATCCTTCGATGAGCTCGAAAGATATCCATCGAAGGTTGAAGATGGACCTCGAAGGATATGTCATCCTTCGAGGTATATGTGTATCTTTCGAAAGCTGAATGGTCGACAGATGATCTATCGACCAGTCAGTTTGATCCTTCGACCATACAACCTGTGTTTGGTATAAATACCAACACTTTGTCATTTGCAACATAAGAGTGAGAGCACAAGTGTGTGCAAGAGAGTGATAGGAGGTTTGAGACCTCACCCGGGGAGAGATCACCACTTGATCTCTCCCGGAATGTATACTCCTTTGGTATTAGTTCGGTTATCATGTAATCGGGCCGATTTGTAATGTTATACTACCGGATTAATACAAAGTTGTTTGTTTATCATCTCTTATCTCTTCCGTCTTTGAACATAATCATAAGAATCACGGTTTCGGTCCCCCAAACCCGGTCCTACAATTTCGCATGTTGGTTTTTCAACACAAATCGCATGTTCAAAAGTGAATTCGCACCACATCGGACGACTTAGATGATCGCGTATATATTGTACGATAAAGGCCATTGTACGTTAACCAAACCCTGTATATATATAGAGAGAGAGGAGGAGTTGGGTAGAAAGTGGATTTTTCCTAGAAAGTCTAGGAAGCAATCAGGATGCGACACGTGACATTGAAGGATTTTAACTAGAAGGGTAATTATGTACTTTCACAATCTATTTTTATTTTAGGAAATTATCTTCAATAACTAACTATCCATAATGAAACCGATTTGCTCCATAAATTTCGGAATTTTTTTGTTTTCAATTTCTGATCTCACTTAATATCAACCATTAATTCGTTTTCTTGCTCACAAGATTCATCGCTGATCATATTTTTATACGGAGAGAAAAATCATGACATCTGGAATCTATCAGCATATTCTTGGTACTGTGTTTTAACAGTTAGAGGGTTAAAGTCAATGTTTTTATAGATCCCATAATATGAATGATGTTTGGTAACGCTGGAGGATTTATTGACATTGTGTTTTAACAGCAAACAGATTAATAGAGTTGTGTTTTAGCATTCATGTTGGTAATGCTGGAGGATTTCTTGACGCTGTGTTTTACCATTCAGGTTGGTAATGCTGGAGGATTTCTTGACATTGTGTTTTAACAGCAAGCAGATTAATACAGTTGTGTTTTAGCATTCATGTTGGTAATGCTGGAGGATTTCTTGACGCTGTGTTTTACTATCCATGCTGGTAATGTTGGAGGATTTCTTGACACTGTGTTTTAACAGCAAGCAGATTAATACAGTTGTGTTTTAACATTCATGTTGGTAATGCTGGAGTATTTCTTGACGCTGTGTTTTACAATCCATGCTGGTAATGCTAGAGGATTTCTTGGCATTGTCTTTTAACAGCAAGCAGTTTGATACCGTTGTGTTTTAGCATTCATGCTGGTAATGCTGGAGGATTTCTTGACGCTGTGTTTTACCATTCATGCTAGTAATGCTGAAGGATTTCTTGACATTGTGTTTTAACAGCAAGCAGTTTGATACCGTTGTGGTTTAGCATTCATGCTGGTAATGCTGGAGGATTTCTTGACGCTGTGTTTTACCATTCATGCTGTTACGATGTATGACATTTGTCACGATGTGTGTTCTTGATGCTGTGTTTCTTCATGAAGGATAGAAGGAAGAGAGAGAGAGAGACGAGAGAGAGATAGAGAGAGAGAGAGAGAGAGAGAGAGAGAGAGAAAATCGCAAGAAATGTGGGGAGGTTATGGAATGACAGTTATTTCCATATTTAAAACAAGCTAAATAACATATCTACCCCTGAGTAATTAAATAATCCTATTTTTAAGACACACATATTACCAAAATGCCACCAAGATAATCTCAACCATTAAGCACACCTATTGGATGGCCCAGATCGCGAACCACCTTTATTGCGAGAACCAATGTGAACACAACCTAAAATAGCTAAAAAAAACCTAACCCCCCCCCCCCCCACAAAAAAAAAACCTAACCCCCCCCCCAAAAAAAAAAACCTACCCCCTCCCCCAAGCTAAATGCTAAAAACTAAAACCCCAAAAAAACCTAAAAAAAAACCTACCCCTCACCCCCCAAAAACCTAAACCCCCCCCCCCCCCCCAGCTAAAATGTTAAAAACTAAACCCCCAAAAAACCTAAAAAATCAAAAAAAAAAAAATCTATTTTTTTTTAATATTTTTTATGCTAAAATCGCTACTTTTAGTAGCAAAAAAAATTTAATTTTTTTTTCTACTAAAAGTAGCGATTTTAACATAAAAAATATTAAAAAATTTTTTTTTTGTGTGTTTTTAGCTATTTTTAGGCATTTTTGGTTGTGTTCACATTGGTTCTCGCGGTTCTCGCAATAAGGGGTGGTTTCTAACGGATCTTTGTCCTATATATATATATATATATATATATATATATATATATATATATATGAAGGTTCATTTGAGAAGAAAATTAAATTGAGAAGAAAAAGAACAACGGGTACAATTGTAAAATATTAAATAATTTTTCCCTCATCTCATTTATTATTATCTTTGACTAATTAATTAGTTATAAAGACTATCATCCTCCACACTAAAATTTTTGCCTAGTCACATCAAAATTTATCCTACACATTTTTGAAATTTATCCTAACACATATTGAAATTTATCCTACACAACTCGTAATTCATCCTACACACCTCATAATTTATCCTACACATTAAATTATTTTTTTTCTTCTTTGAAAAGATATACTTTTTATGAAAATAAGTTACAAATTTAGTATAGTTAGCTATTAAAAAGGAAGATTAACAATTAATGATCTGTCTAAGTTTACCAATATATCCTTACACTAATATTATGTACAAAAATTAAATAAAGTAAAATGAATTATTCTTATTGGTTGAATATTGTTTTTTTAGTTCTTACAAAAAAATTTTCTTCTCATTTGAACCATATATATATATATATATATGGGAGAGTTCATTGATGAACACGAAAAAAGTGTGGAATGGGGAACACTCTTAAAAGTTCAACTTAACATGTTAAAAATACACTTTTTTCTAAAAAAATTTCGGCGCTTTCCCTTATAAATACATGTAAAAGCATTTTAATAAATAAATTAAAAACTAAAAAATATAAAAAAATATTTAAAAAATATATCTTATAAAATTAACTTAACATGTTAAAAATCAATTTTTTAAAATTTTTTTCAGCGCTTTTTCTTTTAAAAATAGGTAGAAACTATTACAATAAAAAAATCATTTCTGTAAAAAAAAAAAATTAAGCCTTTTTTTAACTGTTTTTTTATATTTCTAGTTTTTGATTTTTTATTAAAATTGCTTCTACAAGTATTTATAAAGAAAAGCGTCGAAATTTTTTTAAAAAAATTGATTTTAAACATGTTGAGTTAAATTTTTAAAAGTGTTCTACTGTTTCCCACTTTTTTAGTGTTTCCCAATTAATTTCACACTATATATATATATATATATATATATATATAGGGCCAGGATCATTTCAGAACCATAAATATTTATAGAACTCACAGAACTCCTAATAAACAATCTTTTTATTTATATATTTTTATGTTTATGATAATTTTATCATTTATTATGTGTATTTTTACGATTACATACATGTTAAGAGTAATTTTATCATTTTTTATCTGTAATTTTATAATTACACATATGTAAACTTGTTTTTTTACATATATGTAATTAGTTATGACACATATATATAATTTTGGCAATTAAACATATGTAAACTACTTTTAACATGTATGTAATCAAAGAAATACATATAATAGATGATAAAAAGATCCTAAATACAAAAACTTATATATAAAATGATTGTTTATTAGGAGTTCTGAAATTTCTGTAGTTATTTAGAGTTCTGAAATGAATTCAACCCTATATATATATATATATATATATATATATATATATATATATATATATACCACCTGCAGTTGCGAGAACCGCGAGAACCACTCTCTATCAATCAGATAAGGACAACTAAAAGGGTAATATAATCATTTAATCAAAACCATCAAATTATGTCTCTCTCCTCATTAAAGTATTTTTTAAAGTTTTTTTTCAATTTCTCTCTCTTCAATTTCTCTTTCTTCACATTGCTTTCTCTTCTTTTTGTTATTTTGTAAAAAAAAATTGTAAAAAAGTTTTTGTTAAAAAAAGTTTAAAATCGTAAAAAATGTAAAAAAAGTTTAAAAATGTGTGTAAAAAAGTTTTTGTAAAAAAAAGGTTAAAACCGTAAAAAAAGTTTTCGTATAAAATTGTCTTTTGTAAAAAAAGTTTTTATGAAAAAAATTTCTTTGAAAAAATTTTTTGGTAAAAATTTTTTTGTAAAAAAAAAAGTTTAAAACCGTAAAAATCGTTTTCGTAAAAAAAAACTTAAAAAGTTTAAAAATGTGTGCGTAAAAAAAGTTTAAAAAGTATTGAATGTATTTTATTACCTGTTTTTGCAACCACGTAAGTGTTTTAACATTTGTCACTGGATCTGTTAAACGCATACTTTACGATTATTTGACGTTTTAAACATTGTATGAGATCAGTTAAGGTTATGTGTATTAGATTAAAAGAACTTTTAATATACATTTCTGTTTATTTGTGAATGTTATTATTTTTATTTTAAAAAAGGGTCTGTAATGTTTTAATAAATGTGCATTTTTTGGAATAGTGTTCAAGATCCTACGTTTATATGATTTTTTAGCCTTGTTATTTTCGTTCGTTGTGGATTTATAACCTTATTCTATTTATATTAATGTTGATTATAAATTTCTTGACAGATATAGATCGTGGTTTTTTTGTTTACATCGAGGACAGGAAATTAGAAGAACAGGTAATACGTTTGTTTATAACGTCTTATATATTATTATATTGTTAAGTGACATCATAACCGTTAAGAAATGTGTATTTAGCATTTTTTTGTGTTTTTATTATTTAATGACTTAAATGATGTTTGCAGCCTTTACCAGCTTGGTATAACAAGCTGAATGATTTAGATGGATATCCCATTGGAACTGTTTTGTTAATCACTGATGATAAAGCAATATTTGATGTTACAATCAAGGAGTCTATGGACGGTTATTGTCTTTCAAACGGTTGGTCAGCTCTTATAAATGTGCTTCAAGTAGACAATGGAGACTATGTTGTATTTGAACTTATAGATGCATGGACGTTTAGAATAACTCATTTTAAGAGTTATCCACACACGGTTCAAGGTTCAAAGTTCCACATTGTTATATTACACCCCGAGAACCGGAATCTGGTATGCTTTAAACAGTTTTTGTTATGTTCAGTAAAGATTTAGATTTTGTACTTATTCAATGGTTTTTTAATCAACTGCAGTGGTTACCCAGAGAGTTCATGCAAGAGCATTTCAACGGTGATAATCTGTTTGACAATTTTCTTATTGTTTTTGACAAAAACCACACGTGGACAGTTACTATGAGAAGACTCTGATATCAACCATTTCTTTGTTGATTTTACTCAAGTTTCCAATGATCTATGTTTAATAACTGGCGATGTTATTGTTTTCGAGTTGGTTGATGGTTATGTTTTTAGGATTAAACTGTTCCATCCTAATGGTCTTCAGTCGCTTATTCCGGACTTGACGTACCAATGGTGGAATCCATTAAGAATGAGGTTCAAGGTTTTGTTTTGGACCGAGGATTTTATATTGTTATTGCGGACTCCTCAAAAACCGAACAGGTATTGGTTTTTTAATGAAGTGCTATTTGTAATCTATCGAGCGTCTGAGCATCAACTAATGTAATCCCTGTTTGTAATTTACAGTCTCTCCCTTTATGGTATAATAAGTTTGACAACTTGAAGGGCTATCCGATTGGTCATATAGTTATTATAAATGAAGAGGGAAATGAGTGGACTGTTTTGGTGAAATCTACTGCCACTGGGTATTGTTTCTCGAATGGTTGGTCTGCTATGGTTCGTGATGTTGGTCTGGAGGATAAAGATGTTATGGATTTCCATGTTGTTGATGCTCAGATGCTAAAGTTCACTCATTTTAAGGCTGATTGTCTTTCCGGTGTTAGAAACAAGTTTTTTGTAGAGATGTTATTTCCCGAGAACGCTAACTTGGTAATTTATACTTTATTACTTAGGATGAAGAACCAACTAACCTTTTTTATTGACGATTTCATTTATTCTTTATTTAGTGGTTGCCGAAAGAGTTTATGAACAGGTATTTCAAAACCGACACTTTGGACGATAACTTTTCAATTCGTTTTGGAGGTACATACATGTGGAATGTGAAAGTGAATAGGCTCTGGGGATCGAACTACTTCATTCAAGATTTCTCACAAATCACCAAAGAATTTCATCTCATATCAGGTGATGTAATCGTTTTTGAGTTGGTTGCAAGACGTATTTTCAACATTCTGCTTTTCCGTCCTAATGGTATACAGTCTGTTGTTCCCGAGGTTGCCAATATTGTTGGTGTTGAAGAAGAGGAAGTCACAGAAGAGATGGATGTTAGTGAAGATTTGTTATTAGACGGGGAAAATCAAGACATGGAAGATGACATTGTAGACGTTGAACATGATGTGCCAGACATTGAACCGGATCCTGTGTTGGAACCAGACTTTGTTGACGTTCCACAGATTCCGGTCGTTGTTCATCAAGCCATCCAATACGAACTAACATGGTGTGTATCTTTTAGTTTTGTAAGTTTTTCATATTTTTAATGCTTTATTTTAATATTATGTAACGCTTTGAAGTTTTTAATTTTTTTATTATTTATTTAATTTGATTATGTTATCGGACTGTAATGCAGCGGTTCCCAAAGCCATTTGCAGCAAATGTACATTTGTTTGTCCTTGATGAGATGGTAGTTCAAACCGAGGACGGGTTTTCAATGACATTAGAGATCCGGCAAGAAACGGCACGTGGGAAACCTCGGTATGCTTTCAGAGGATGGCGGAACTTCATGCTGCAGGCTGGGTTGGAAAATGGAGCTGAGTTCTTGCTGCGATATTATAGGGATCAAAACACGTTGCGAATTCTTAATCCGAACCCCTAGGGATGCATCTATTGATAGATGGCTTCAGAAGTAAACAATTAATATCGTTACCAAGCATGTCGTATGTGCGGTAACAGTTTTGGAACAATTATTACTATATATGTTTTGTTTAAAAAAACTTAATGTGTAACGAACATTAAGTCGATGTACTTTTGGGACCTGCTCAAGTGTCTCAAAATATTTTGGTTTAACAATCAAAGTTTAACGGTTGTACGTTTAAATTATTTTATGTGTTTAGTTTATGTTTAGCCACCCGCGAAAGTCGCGGGGTCTTAGGCTAGTATAGTCATTTAATCAAAACCATCAAATTATATCTCTCTCCTCATTAAAGTCTTTTTTAAAGTTTTTTCAATTTCTCTCTCTTCAATTTCTCTTTCTTCACATTGCTCTCTCTTCTTTTTGTTATTTTGTAAAAAAAATTGCAAAAAAGTTTTTGTTAAAAAAAGTTTAAAATCGTAAAAAAAGTTTTCGTAAAAAATGTAAAAAAGTTTAAAAACGTGTGTAAAAAAGTTTTTGTAAAAAAAGGTTAAAACCGTAAAAAAGTTTTCGTATAAATTTTTGTATTTTGTAAAAAAAGTTTTTATGAAAAAAAATTCTTTGAAAAAAAATTTTCGTAAAAAAAATTTAGTAAAAAAAAAGTTTAAAACCGTAAAAAACGTTTTCGTAAAAAAAACTTAAAAAGTTTAAAAACGTGTGCGTAAAAAAAGTTTTTGTAAAAAAAAGGTTAAAACCGTAAAAAAAATTTCGTACAAATTTTTGTTCTTTGTTAAGAAAAGTTTTTGTAAAAAAGTTTTTTTTTTGTAAAAAAGTTTTTTTTTTGTAAAAAGAAAGTTTAAAACCGTAAAAAGAGTTTTTGTAAAAAAAGTTTAAAAACGTGTGTGTAAAAAACAGCTCGTAAATACGGGGTGAAAAAAAAAACGTGGCGTAAAAAACTGCGCGTAAAAAAACAGCACGTAAAAAAGGGGGTGTAAAAAACGGCGTGTAAAAAACGGCTTGTGAAAACGAGGCGTAAATAACGTTTCGTAAAAACCCGGGTAATAAAATGACGCGTAAATACGGGGCGTGAATACGAGGACGTAAAACGGTGCATAAAAACGGGACGTAAAAAACGGTGCGTAAAAACGGGACGTAAAAACGACGCGTAAAACCGGGCGTAAAAAAAACAATGCGTAAAATCAGGCGTAAAACCGGCGCGCAAAAAAAACGAGGCGTAAAAAACGGTTCGTAAAAAAACCGGCTCGTAAAAACGTTTTTTTGTAAAAAAATCCTGACAAAAATGTTTTTTGTAAAAAAAATCAGATTTTAAAATGTTTTTTAATTAAAAAGTCTGATTTTAATAAAAACAATTGATTTAATAAGACAAAAAAAGTAATTAAAAACAATATATACAATAAGGTAAAACAAGCAAATTTACTAAACTGCCCTTTTAACATTAAAATATTAAAAAAAATAATAAGACAAAAAAAATTTAATATTGTTTTTATAACTTTTAATCTCATTCATCCATCTTCAAAGATCAGTGGTTGGAAAGTGATTCTCGTAGTTCTCTTAACTGATAGTGGTTTTCATTTTAGCGGTCCCCTATATATATATGGGGAGAAAATGCTATTAATTGAGAAAACTTTGTAAACTCTAACCTCTCACATGTAATATCCATGTTTTTAAGAGTATTAAGAAAAAAAAGTAAATTACAAGTTTCGTCCTTTATGTTTGTAACAAATTACAGGCGGTGTTCTTTGCCTTTAAATTTAATGAGTTTTATCCTTAACGTTTCAAAATCCTGCACGTTATGGCCTTTAGCCCTAACTCAGTCAGACGTTTTTGTTAAATATGGTCATGTGACTTGCACATGAGGGCATCTTTGTCATTTATCTCCCAAGGTACTTTTGAGTAAATAACTTATATCAAGGGACTAATTATGTAAATTAATTAAATACATGCCGTTTTATTAAAAGAATTACTTTAATAACAAAACATTTACAAAAGTATAACAAAACCTATAAACTCTTTCACGTCTCTCCCACTCATCACCACCACCAACCCTACACCATCTACCACTATCCACCATTGTTAACCCCCTAACAACTTGCACACAATGATCGAATCAAACCCCAGTTCACCATCTCCCCAAATTAAACCCTAAAAAATCTGGTGTTTATGATCTTCATGATGTCGGATCTGAGACCAGACTTCATCAATGGTTGTCATATTTGAATGGTCTTCATCAACGAACCCTGTATCTGAAGAACTGTCATTTCCGATTTAAAAGTATGGTGTTTTGTTAAAAAAATATGGTGTGATCTGAAGAACACTCGGATCTGAATGGTTTTCATCAACCCAATCTTAGTCGTTTATGCGGTTCCATACCTGGCTCTTTACATGATTCTGATACGCTCTCCGGAAAATAGTGTGATCTCCGACGATTAATCTTTTCTCTTTTCCGGCCAATTTCTACTGAATCTTATTTTTTCCTGCTTTCCAGTAACTATTCCGGCAACAAGTCGTCTTCTTAGGCGACTCTGTTTCTTCTTCCATCAATCAGAAATATCATATGTTTCGTTTCTCGAACCAAGAATCAAGCCAAATTTTCACTAAACATTGAAACTCAATCTTTGAATTTAGATTACAGGAACAAATCATTGAGAAAGTGAAGAGTTATACATATATTTTTATAGCACCATAATCTCGATGTAATTAGCAATCTTCTCTGAAACTCTGACCACCATAACGCTACCACCACCACCAGTTAATTACGCGTCTCATGCATCACTTCAGGTCCTAAATAACCTCGGGTTCATCGCTAAAGAAGACGAAATACTTTGTCAAGAGAATGTCAATATTCAAAACACAAATTTAGAACAAGCAATTACAGTTGGCTTTAGGTTCTCCTCAATGATTGATAGTTATTATCCTGGTGGTGGTGGTCGGCAGCAGGTGGGGGTGGGAAGTGGCAGCAGGTGAGAGAGAGAGAGAGAGAGAGAGAGAGAGAGAGAGAGAAGAGAGAAGGGGCAGTGGCCGGAGGAGGCATGACAGTGATGCTGGAGGTTGTTGCTGGGTTTTTAGAGAGAGAGAGAAAGAGTGGAGAGGTGTGTGATAGAGAGAGAGAGACCATCTTATTCTTTAATCTTTTTACACATTTAGTCCTTTGATATAAGTTATTTACTCAATAGTCCCTGGAGAGATAAAATGATAAAGATGCCCTCATGTGCAAGTCACATGACCATATTTAACAAAAAAGTCTGACTGAGTTGGTCTAAAGGACATAACATGCATGATTTTGAAACGTTAAGGACACCGCCTGCAATTTGGCACAAACATAAAAAACAAAACTTGTAATTTACTCAAAAGAAAAAAAAAGCGGCGAGAGGATATCTAAAAAAAATAAACTAGTTTTGTGTAACGCGACTGTAATATATGTTACACATGATTGTAACATATGCTACACAAAAACTTGTTTATTTACAAAAAAAATCTAGTCAGCGCTTTTTTGATTTTTTTCCTCAAAAACCTCAAAAACATGTATATTACATGTGTGATTTTTGTTAAAAGCAAAAAACGTTGGAAGAAAATTTAATTGAGAAGAAAAAGAACAAAGGTATATTTGTAAAACATTAAATAGTTTTTTCTCTTATCTCATTTATATTATCTTTGCCTAATTAATTAATTATAAAGACTATTATCCTGCAGACTAAAATTTTTTCCTACATACATCAAAATTTATTCTATACATTTCTACACTTTATCCTACACATTAAATATTTATCCAAAATACAATTTTCACGTCCAAAACTGTAACATCCCAAGTCGTCTAGTCAATAAAATCCAAAAATGTCCCGAATAAACCAGTAATCAAAACTCCAAGTGCGTGCGACAAAACTTGCGATCGGTGAACCAACCCTCACAAAGATACCCTTATCAAACTCACAGTTAAAAACCAAACCAATTGGAATCAAGAACCGAGCATATGCGATAAGTATCAGCACGACATCGATAAAAACGCGTGATTGGACAAAAAGACTGCGGAGGACGCGTGTCACGAGGTGGTGACACGTGGCAGACCTAGGTGGACACGTGGTAGCTTAGGCGAGACTGACCTTCCTGGCGCCACGTGGGAGATGTCCTGTCTCATCTCGCGACGCGCGGGAGAGGTCCACTTGGCCTATATAAAGGCCGGGTCTGGGACTTCTTCATTTGCACCTTTTCGATCCGAAATCGATACTTCTTTTTCTCTCTTTTTGTCGTTCTAATGCCAGAACCCCTAAACCTCGCAACTCTGCTCCGTAGGGAATGTATTAAACCCTAATCGCTGAAACGATACCCGCTCCGATTGATCTAAAACCCTTGCAACGAAAAGCTGAAGTTCTGCCTGAATAAGGTGATACTTTATACGTTGCTATTTTGATCTCGTGATTATCATTAAACTTTAATTTGGTTTCTTACACTAATTAGAACTTACCCGAGGGCGGTTAAGAAAACTTAGCGGTTAAGAAAACTTAGTAGTTAAGAAAACGTAGTGGCAAAGAAAACTTAATAGGTTAGAAAACTTAACATCTAAGGAAACATAACAGGAAAGGAAACTTAACAACTAAGTAAGTTACTTAATTAATCAGTTAAACTAAATTAATTAGTTAAAGAGTTAAAGTAAATTTAATAACTTAACATCTAAATAGGTATATATGGGGTAGATAACATATAAGGAAGGTGTATATAAGGAAGGTATATATAAGGAAGATATATCTAAGGAAGGTTTATCAAATGAATGTTTATCTAAGAAAGATATATCTAGGGAAGGTTTATGCAAGGAAGGTTTTTCTAAGAAAAATTTATCTAGGGAAGGTTTATCTAGGAAAGGTATATATAGGTAGATAACAACTGGGGAAGATGAATATGGGTAGATAACACCTGGGGAAGATCTATATGGAGTAAGTATTCCTTACCTATAAATAGGAAGCTTAGGATTCATTTTTCCTTGCTTATTCCTTCTCTTCTTCTCTCTATACGTTGGTGTTCTAACCGATAATCACCCATACGATATTTTGTCCGATCGGTCAGAGAACCAACTAACGAATACCAAAGTGCTGCCTGTATAAGGTTATACTTTGTTAACTTACGTTATGGTTCTGATCTCGGGACCATCGTTAGGTTTGATTTCGTTTTACACTAATACATATTCTACTCTGTTAAACTAAATATTTAGCTATCAGAAAGCTAAGAACTCTACACTTACTATCAAAATAGATGCTTAATTACTAGAACATTCAGAATTATAACTAGATGCTTAACTATCAGAAGACTTAGAATCAGGAGGCCTGCTAAATCAGAACTATAGACTTACAAGAAACTTAATTATCTGAAGGCTCAAGAACTACAAGCTAGCAAGGTGAGTTCCTCTGAACGGTTTCTAAACGAGATGTGATGTTTTGTCTGATGGGTAATAAGTATGGAATCGACTATGTATAGCATCTGTGATATGTGACAATGATTGAGGGCTGATTGTATGTATCTAATTTAGCCAGTAGAGTTTGTATACGTAGCCTGGTTATGTGCACATATTGTGCTTACTCTGTTCTTATCTGTTTGCCATGATTATATCTGATTGATGTTATAGTCGATAAAAAAATACGTTTTGAATAAGATCATTTATGTTCATGAACTCACCAGTTTATGCTGAGTCCCAAATATTTTTAGGGAACACATCTTAGGTGCCATGTGATTGCAGGAATTGCAATCAATGGGACTCGCTTATGAGGAGATAGAGGTCTAGAGGGCTGTCGAAGATTTAGATCTCTAGTCTAGTTTAACTAATGAAAATATTATTGTATAATAATACATATGTATAACACTCTTTAATTTTTAATTAAAGTTCAAAGCTTCCGTTATAAATTCTCTAATGACTATGTGTTCTGTATATCTGACGCGTAACACTCCCTAGAGCTTATGATGGGATGTGGGTGTTACAAAAACGTTTGTTTGACTCCCATGTAGCAAGATTCATGGTTTTTAGTTCCAGAAAGATGTAAAAATCCGATCTTTGAGCTATAAACCCTAAATCAATCGAAAAACCCTAAAAACAACAAAACATAGATCTTGGATCGAATGTTGCCTGAATCTTGAACAATTTGTAGCTGGGGTGATTAAGAATCAAAGAGGAATAACTTCCAAGCTTCAATTACTTCAAAATCTTCACTTGAATCACAAGTTCACCAACTTTCTCTCTTTAGAAATTTGATGAAGGTGGTGATTATAGTTAGGGTTTCCTCTCTATGCATTATATAGTAAGGGCTTAAGGCCCAATCCTTTTCTCTTTGGGTTTAAATCCACCATTAAACCACTTTTTTCATTAAGTCTTAGTGGTAATCTCGTAGCCGATCTTGTTTTTTCATGAAAATCCGATATGTCACAAGTCCACCACCTTTACAAAAGGTTCATCCTGGAAACCTTCTATACCATAAACCGAAACGGATACAACTCCTTCACCTCCTCTTTGTACTTCTAGGTGTTGTCTGAACCCTCTGGATGCTTCCATTGAATTTTCACCAGGGGAAACACCTTATTGTAGAGTCGCTTCTCCTTTTGGTCGATGATTGCCACATGTGTCTCTATGTAATTTAATCGATCATCCAAATTAATATCCACAAGAGGCGCCTGGGCCGATGAGGTACGTGAAAAGTCAGATGAATATAATTACATATATAGAAAACACTTCAGAAATAGAAACCGCTCCAAAAGAGTGTTTTTTTAAAAGCGGTTCTTCAAACTGCTTCAAAAAAGTCATATTTAGAAGTGGTTTTTGTTTTACAAGCTGTTTTTTTATTTTTTAACTATTTTTGAGGCTGTTTCTACGGAACCCTTTCAACAAAAACAATTTCCGCCTCAAGAAAAGGGTATAAATCTTGGCAAAGTTTACAAATTTATCAAAGATGATGCCTTTTATGAAAAATTATTGTTTTCAAGCTAAACCTACTACGAATTTTCTTTTAATATGTTAAAAGTGGCTAGGCCAACTCTGTACTAAGAAGAGCTCCCGCAAACATTTTTTAATGAAACATTTTCGGAAAAATAAACAATCTGCAGATAGCAATATCTGCGCGTGGTATACGCGTCGCAGGCAGGAGAGCCTGTGCAAATTTTTTTTTTAGAAAAACTAACACCACCTTAGTTAATACATCGGTTTATTTGCTTCCTATCCAAATTCGAAACACTCATTAACTTCACAAGATGCAAGTTGTCTCTAGCCTACACGTTTATAGTTTCTATTTTATTAAATGCATGGTAGTTTAACAATTTAATATACGGTACGTGAAAACTTTATCAATCAACTTTTGATGAGAAAAGGATGTTATTTGTATTGAAGCTTGTTTGTTTTACTTCTAGTAATTAATCTTGAAAAGAAGACCACGAAAATCAATTTATAAATAAAAGGAAAGTACATTGATATATAAATAGAGAGCTTATTCTTATCATTGGTCTCCAAGTACCATCAAACCCTATTATTGAATTGAAAGAGGGAGAGAGAGAGAGAGAGAGACATGGATGCTATGAGGATGGAGGCATTTCTAAGAGTTTGTGTGATCTTGCTCTTACTCACCACTGCTTGTTTGGTTAGATTTGATTCCCAAACCAGCCTTATTTTCCCTTCATACTCTAGAACTGCTAGTTTTAGAGACATGAACGCTCTTTTGTAAGAACCTTCTCAACTCTCTCTCTCTCTCTCTCTCTCTCTCTCTCTCTTTCTCTCTCTCTCATACAATAAATAATCCAAAATGTATAAGTTATGTTTGAATCGCATACTTGAGTGTCAATATGTCGATAGATATATTGGACAAGGACAACAAAAAGTTTTAATTATCAACTGAGTTTGGTTTAGAAAACCTCTTCCCAGACCCATGGCCTAATATTTGCCGGATTGGCGGGTTGGGCATATTAATTTGCCATAAACTCTCCCTCTCCCGTACACAACCGCACACGCGTGCCCGTGCACATAGATATGTATATATTATAGTTATTAATGAAGAACATGTTTTGGGGTGAAACAGTGTGTTGGTGTTCATAGACATAGCAGCTGCAGGATATAATCTGATTCAACTTGTGATTAGATGTATGCTGATCTCCTCACCTCAGAAACAAGATATGAGGGGTTCATACAAGCATCTTGCTTGGTTCTCTTTCTTATTAGATCAGGTGCCTAGTACTTCTACTTATTTCTGCCAAACTAACACATAACATATAAACATATAAACTAACACATAACATATAACTTTGTCACCTCAATGAAACATAAGTATTTTAAGAAACTTTATTCCCGTAAACAATATATCATATGATTGTCCATTTATAACTTTGTTTAAAAATTATAAGGTCCCATCTTTTGTTATTAGCATATATTGCAAAATGTTTTTGCTTTATATAATGAATGAATTTATTGTGGGATAACTTTGTTTATTTACAATCATGAATTTGGAACAAAAATGTAATTGTGTAATTAAAATCGGTCTACTGCAACCAAGTCCATACCTACATTTAAAATCACAAATAATTTTCTTGATGCTTAAAATGACGAAACAAAAACAGATACCTAGTTCTTATCTATCTACCTGAAAGGGAAATGTAATTGACATCTATGAGAGCTTAATGCATGGCATAAAATAAAATTGACATTCATGACTAATGGGATAGATCCACCTAATTTCTAACCGTGAATTGGTCCATTAACATGACACTGTAAATGTATATGGTGTAAAACACAGGCGGTCGCCTACATGATTTTCGCAGCAAACTCAGCATCTCTCCTGGCCTCTGTATACGCACTCAACGGTGAACATCATTTGTTTTGGATGAAATTATGCAGCAAGTTCAACCGATTTTGCACTCAAATCGGTGGCGCCTTACTTTGCGGCTACGTTGCATTCCTCCTTATGGCTGTGGTATCGTTCCTTTCGGCTTACGGTCTTTTTAGACGCTATTCACCCAAAACTTTCCTTGTTTTAAAGTAAAAAAAAAAAGAACAAGAACATTGTATGTTACAGATTTGTTTTTATTTTATATTCTAGAGATAATCATATATATAGTTTAAATAATGTAACCGCGGTTAGTGTTACCTATGATTCTATGAAGGCTGTGGTTCATGGTTAAGTTGTGGTCAATTTCCATACAATAGAAGTACAACATAGAAGATCATTTAAAGCATGGTGCCGTCTATTAGATGTTCAGGAAGCAATGGGTTGGTGGGGTGGTACCTCAAAATTAATGATCAACTTGTCTTCTAAATCTTATTGACCGTTTACTTTTCTTTTGATGATTGATCTTTTTCACGATAAATTTTTGTGAATGCATCAAGACCCGTGACTTAGACGGTGATTACGAGTGATGTTGCAAGTTCGTGTGATCTGTACACTCGTTATCTCCAATTTAATGAAAAATCCTTTGACAATATATATTAATTAATATTTTAATCTCGTATTTGTTTTTTAATATTGGAAATGAGTGCCCTTATACAAGGTCTTTTGGCCTTATTTCTTCATAAAAAAAAGAACTGAAAACTTAACTAAGTGCGCGACATGCATTAATCAAGCTTGCCATTGTTATTGTAATCCTTATCATCAATTATGTTGTTGATTTTTTCAAATCAATTAAGTACGAGGGACATGTAGATATTGTTAAATAGATCATGAACCTTTAAGGCAAAACTGATAAATCTATTCATGTGGTGAGCATACAATTTCGTGGCAGTGACCAAACATTTAAACATACGACATATCATGTAACATATCAATATCTCACATTCCAAAAAAGGTAACACTACAAGAAAGGGACACTTTTAGCGGTGACACCTTTAGCGGCGACAGGTCAAATGTCGCCGCTATTGGTCGATCCGCGTCCCGGGATCTGAAACCAAACCCCATCCGTTGATCAAAATCATGATCTGACGGTTGGGGATTTAAAAGTCAATAGCGGCGACAGGGTCAGGGTAATAGCGGCGACAGGTTGTCTCCGCTAAAAGTAAATGTCAGAACTTTAATCCCTAGCCACACAAATCTTATCTCTGGTCAACCTCATTAAAGGCATTACCGGCGACAGAGGGCAATACCGGCGACATCTTGTCTCCGCTAAAGGTTAAGCGTACCAAACCCCTATACAGCGCCAATTTCTCCCTCCTCCTTCACTTTTCCCCCAATAAAAGCTCCGAACACCGCTGGTAAATCGCGAAATTTGTCCAAATTGGTTAGTTTCACTTTGTTTTTGTTAGATTTCTTCTCTATTTTGTTATATACATGTTATAGGCTTTAGTTTTTGTGTATTTTTGTGTGTTTTTGTGCTTATGGTAGAGAAATCCGATCACCACCATCACTTCTCCGGTCACCACCATCACTTCTCCGGTCACCAACTCGTCTCCGCGGTCTACATCTCTTGGAAACTTGAAAATACGGTTAGTTTTATATGTATTTTTTTTCAAAGTTTAGAAATTGTATAATGTTTGGTTTAGGTGTGTAAATGTGTGTGTAAGGATGTATGTTTGTATGTCAAATGTATAATGTAGGTGTATTTGGTGAAAATGTGTATATGGAAATCTATGTATTTGTGTATGTAGGTGTATGTAAGCATGTATGTGTGTATGTAAGTCTATGAATGTATGTATGTTGGTGTATGTTAGTATGTCAAATGTATAATGTAGGTGTATTTGGTGAAAATGTGTAAATGAAAATCTATGTATTTGTGTATGTAGGTGTAAGTAAGCATGTATATGTGTATGTAAGTCTATGAATGTATGTATGTAGGTGTATGTTAGTATGTAGGTGTATGTAATTGATGAACAATTGGTGAAAGTAAATGTTTGCAATTGGTGAAAAATGTGTATGTTAGTATGTATGTTTGTATAAAGTATGCAAATGTGTATGTAAGTATGTATAAATTTTGTGGTTTTGATCAAAATGTGTGTTTGTAAGTAAGTATGTTTATGTGTAGGTTTGAAAAAAAAAAGTTTAAGTTTGATAATTAGTATGTTTGTGTTTAGGTTTGAAAACATTAATATTTAACTTTGAAAGATATAAATTAGTTAGGAAATACCCTCCTTGAGTTTAAATTATCATTTAAAACATAACGAACATAGAAAATACCCGCCAAAATTGAAATCACCATTTAAAACAAAAGGAGCTAACAAAATGAAGAAAATTACATATTTAAAAAACTGTGTCTGATATTGAATTCATCATTTCAAACATAACGAGCTAAGAAAACACCCAATCGAAATTGAAATCATGATTTAAAACATAACGTTCCGCCCAAAATTTAAAACAATCATTAAGAACATAACAAGCTTAAAAAACTATGTCCGTGTTTGAATTAATCATTTTAAACATAACGAGCTTAGAAATACCCGCCCGAAATTGATTTAGAAATTAATTTCGGGTTGTCCCCGTTTATCTTGGGACTGCTTTTTGAATACTTTATCTCATTTAGGATGTGAATCTGTATTTCATGATTGTTTGTTTAAGAAGGATTCGGTTATCATTTTCTCTTTGCTCCTCGGGTATATATATCATTACATATATACTTGGGAGCTAAGAGGAAATGTTGCCGAATTTTTCTTAAACAAACAATCATGTAATACACATTGACATATGAGATAAAGTGTTCAAAAAGTGGGTTTAGCAGCCTACCCTTGTCTTGTTAATCCTAAATTAGATTTTCTTTTAGTTGCATAATGCCTATCGATAAAAGTTGGATTGATTCCCCACGTCATTCACCTCACTACAAGCAAGGACTCAAGTCATTTATCGAGATGTGTGAAAGAGTGATAAAAAACCACGATGAAGTTAGATGTCCGTGTACCAAATGTAAAAATTCCGGCTTAAAAACTATGGCAGAAATGAAATACCATTTGCGTATTAACAGTTTTTGGAAGGAATACACGAAGTGGACCTATCACGGGGACACGACTCCAATTGCAGAAGTAAACGATGTTGCGCCACAAGACGGTATGGTAAACGTTATTGAAGACATTAGGGGGGAGCGTATGGAAGAAGATACATACCTTAACCAAGAGAACTCGAATGGAGATAGTAGCGGTGTTGTTGATGATTTTGAAGACCTGGTAAAGGAAGTTGA
>JARYGA010029209.1:0-26662 GCA_030545235.1 Helianthus tuberosus
GGGGTGTTTTCTTGATAAGGTATAAAACATATATAACACACATTACTCTACATCAGTTTGGTAATACATATATAACAAGCATTTTTACTCTATATTGTTAGGTCCATTCGATGAAAACACAAAATTCTTCAGAATTCCACCCAAAGTTGTATGCTCTTTCAATTGGTGCAAAAATGAATGCTGAAACTTACACTGGTTGCATAGTCAACGGTGTTAGGTTTATGACACTTGAACGTGATGCAAAACGCGCAACGCAAAATTCTTGGGTAGAAGTGGCTGGAGAGAACAGTGTGAAATTTTATGGCCAATTAGAAGAAATTATTGAGTTGCATTATATAAATGGTTATTCAACTGTCCTATTTCGGTTCAAATGGTTTGATACTCGAAGGGGTGTAAAGTATGACAATAATATCATCGGTATAAGCACTGAACATGAATGGGACAAAGATGATCAACTCATATTTGCTTCGGAAGCCAAACAAGTGTTCTTCATCCAAGAACCGCCTCGAAACAAAAAAAAATAAACATAGATGGGTAGTCAAAAACATTAATCATCGAAAAAATTGGGATCGGCCATTAAATGATGACCGCGTCGAGCCGGTTCAAAATGTTGATGACGACTTAGAAAATATTGACGTTGTCCACAACAACTCTTCATCTGACTGTCCACTTGTCATCGACCTCACCCAATACTTTCAAATTGGGTCTTCTCATGTTACTTCAGGTGAGCCTGCAATTGAAGTTGATCCCCCAACGGCTACCGTCGATGAAGTGTTGGAGGTCGAGACTAATTATGATAAGGACGATCCCGATTATGACATCGAGTTTGATAAAAAGAAAAGTTATTGTAATTTATGTTAGTTGGTATTTGAAAAACACTTGTTGAAATCTTTATTTGTATATTAGTCAAACTTGTTGTACTTTCTATTAATTTATTTGATACACTTGTTGTAACATTTGTAACTTTTTAGGAAAAATGTTTTCTTTCTGGTTTGTATTTGTTTATCTGATAGCGGATGTGTTTCCCCGGGGATTTGGGAGAGACGGAGCTGGGGATCCACCATATCCGGATCCTTTTCGGAGAGGGACACACGAGACCAACTATAAGTTATCAATTATTATTTAGTACTTTTATTTCATTTATTATAAATGTTGTCACTAATTTTTTTTTTTTTTTTTTTTAATAATCCTAATAGAGTTTATCATTCCACACGAAAAAGGCAATTACAAAGCAGTGGCAGGTAGTCGGGCAACAAGTTGCGCCGCCACCCCCCTTTTGAATAGAAAAACCAATTCTACTAAATACAAAGTTTGAAACCTTTAGCGACGAAGAATTACTATTAACGACTTTTTGAACCCGATTCAAAAGTCGCACAGCGTCAGGAGTGAGACCACCAAAGGTATCAAACGCAAACGGGACAAACACATGTTGATTCTCCAGGCAGGCTTTCTCACTAATTATATTTAATTTTAATTGCAGCGGTTCCCCCAAGGAAAGTTAGGGAGAAAGAAAAAGACCAAAGGCTTCGTAGGATGGTGAAAGCAGGGGGTCCGTGTCTCTTACATTCGATAGGGATGTAACCTATACCCCCGTCGGTGTATCGAGCGACTATTTTCACGCGAGGCGGGCATGTATATGTGGTGGACCATCCCGTTCGATAAAATGGGTTGGGACAAAGTTTCAAGATCTCATAGGGATGCCATCATGAACCACCTAAAGGTAAATAAGTTATTTCGCCTTAAACGGCTGCAAACGCAGCAGTAGCGGGTGTAAAAAAGTAGCCATTTGCTGCCGTAAAAGAAGATGTTAATCAGTGTCTAATAATAAATCGTTGCAGTTATAATTCTAAGAAATTTCAATCGGTGTCTAATAAATCTATAATTATTTTTTGTTAACTAATCTTTGACTGGTGGGTCGTGATTGCCTTTCATTCAACCTTCAACTCATGTTCTCTTGTCATGCACACATGCTTCTAGGGGTCTGTTTCATTTTTAATTTTTATGACTTTATACAAGAACGAACCGAAACAGCTGGTTGTTTTGGTTCCATACAAAACTAGTTTAATACCCGTCCGTTGGACGGGTTACGTTGAACAACGTAACTAACAAAGCTAATCTATATTAAGTGTACACAAATTTAAACAACATTACAAACAAAAACACCATTCTTTAATTTATAATAGGAAAACGAATGTCAACAATTTACAACCACAAAATGATAGTAAATAAAGTTGATAGGGTACTAAAACATGAGTTGGTATCATTTTAATGCAAAAGTAAACGGTAGGCAAATTTAACATATATGAATCTAGAATGATTATATTGTTGGCATAGTCACAATGTGGAACCCACGACCCACCCAAAGAGCACAATATTCTTCCTCCTATAAAGAACCTACATGACAAAAGATGTTAATCTGCAAACCAATCAAGACTAAGTTAATACGAGTAGTTAAACATCAAGATTCGTTATAGAAGTTCCAAAAATATATTATGTTCAATACATAAAGTTACGGGTGTTTATCAGGTATTTTTAATCGATGTTCTGGTTATTTGGGTCGGGTTAGTCAGGTTTTGGTGGTTCAACATCATCATCATACTCAGTATATCCCACCAATAGCAAAGCTAAGGTAGGGTCTGAGGAGGGTGAGATGTAGACAGCCTTACCTCTACCCCATAGGAATAGAGAGGCTGCTTCCAATGAGACCCCCGGCTCGATTGTAGTTTTGCATCAAGCCTTGGACATAAGGCACATAACACTCGGCAATTGAGACAAACACCGATTAGTGCATGTACCCCCTTGTCTTTTGGCTATCAACGCCACCACATGATGCATGATTAACCATCCCCCTCTTTTAACGTTATTTTCACGAAATTAGTAAAATAACGTTAAAATTAGTGCCCTTTCACTTTTGCCCCCCGAGCGCCCACACATATATACATTATATGGTTCAACATCTCAACCGAATACCAATTCAAATAAGTTCGGTTTAATCAGTATTCAGTTATTCGATATTCAGTTTATGAAAGGGGCTGCTAAAGAAATTATGGCCGCTAAAACTAAGACCAGTTATTATGCTGCTAAATTACATGGATTCAAAATTTGTATATATACATGCATCATATTATATATACTATTTCACACATTCTATATGCATACAGTTACTACATTGGAATTAAAATGCGCGCATCAGGAGCGCATAATGCGCACATCACATGATGCAATGATGAGACTGCATCGCGTGTTGCGGTTCCATGATGCACGCATCACACGATGTGGTCTAATGTGGCGCCTTATGTAGTTGACCGACATTTGAACAAATTAGATCTTTAACTGAACAAATCTGACAATAGATGATTAGAATATATTATATTTTAGTGTTTAAAGGTTCACAAGTTAAAATATTAGCTATATATATTTTTTTAGTATTTTTGAATATAGAACACCTCGCATACGTGATGCGTGCACTTCGCGCATTGCACATCACGCATCGGATTTTGGGATCAAAAGGCATCGGATTTTGGGATCAAAAGGCATCGGATCGCTACACACATTTTAAAACCAAACTTACTACAATTATCAACCTTACTAAAAAAGGATATATAGATCTTCACTTCCGGTATCATCAAAACTGTAAGGTATTATGAGATAACTCAATATAGCATAGACTACTAACCTTTTCATTTCAAGCAAAATGCGTGTTTCTCTTTGGATGAACAACCTATTGCCTTCATATATTTCGTCCATATATAAGGTTTTTGTGGGACCAACAATCATCTTGCCTGCAAACAACTATTCAAGTTAGATTATAACAACATACTCTTTAAAAAATTGCAAATTCCATTTCATTAATCAGATTATCGGTGAAAATCTTGGTCTTTGTAAAGGATTATAATAAGGCACCAAATCAAACCATAATTTGAAATCATAACACCTGCAGCTTCAAGAAGCAGAACTGAAGCATGAGGCATGTTCAGCACAAACATAAAGCGTTTATCCTGCAAATCCAGACAACCGCACAACGAATTAACAATTACAAACAAAACAAATTCAAATATAAAACACTTATTATGAAATGGAGATGTATGAGATACAAACTGATGTCATAAACAATGATTTCAATGGGGATAATATAATCGGCATTATCAGCAGTTCTGACATTGTAATCCTTACAAAAAGCCATAATATTAACTCCGGTGGCGCCATAGTGGCCTTCAAGCACCAACTTAATCATTCTGATCATTGTACACACATTACACATCAAAGTTTGTTACACAAACTTTGATGTGAAGAATATGTTAATTCTTAAGTACTATCCTAACAGAATAAAGAAGTAGAACTTAAAAATAATGATGATAACTAATAATGATACAAAGATTAATTATTTTGTCACATAAGTCACCTAACTAAGAGTGTGCTTAAGTCTAAAATTGTATTCCTAAGGTTTGAAGTTGCCTTATCAACCAAAAATACCGCAATTAAAATACATGAATATCCAAATCATTACATTACTATAAAATAATAAGAATGAGGGAAAAAGTTCTAACCTTGTCATCTATTTCACCCATCAAAGGAACCTGCATAAACTAATGAAAAATAAAAGATTAACTTTGTAGCCGGATAATAAAGGTTCAATTTAAGTAGAAGATAAAAAGCATTGTTCATATCTTGTGCCATGTTTTTCAAAGTATCCCGACTTTGTGATATAATATACAAGCCTTGATCCTATATAAAATAGTAACAAATGAAAAGGGTTATATCTAAACCCCATTTAAGACTTAAGTATTGTGTATAGGTGCCATTTACAACCCATTAACTTATGAATGAATGCTTCGGATTATGTTTTATCTTTAATTGGGCAAACAAATGAAATACTGATCAAGTTAGGTTACAATAAAATGGGTCAAACATGTGAGTTCTAATGCATAAATCAACCTAAATGAAGATAAAAAAAAACGCTTATTGTTGAAAACTTGAATTAATATCAGTTATTAAGAATAGATTACTATTCGTGGACAATATCAACCTAAATGAAGATTAAATAAAAAACGGTTATTGTTGAAAACTTGAAATAATATCAGTTTATTAAGAATAGATTACTATTCATGGACAATCAGTGTTTTAGAACCTGACCTGCACAAATATACCTATTTGACCTAAACCTGTTTTGACCCGCTAGCCAACCCGCCTAATTTTCACCTTTATTATGATATAGAACGTAAAACAGAAACATAAATACATGCCTGCTTCATCTTTCTCATTTCATATTCTCTCCTTTGCTTTTACCTATCCTTAATATGACTTTTGGAGATGACCATGCAATAGCAAATGCCATGGTATCCTTGCCATTTGGTTGAACCCATGTTGAAGTAAACATTGCAGCACAATTTGCATCCCCGGCCGATGAAGGAACACTGGGTCAGTAATAAAGTTACCCTTGTCATCCTACAAGAGGAAAAATATTATTTAAAAAAAGATAATAATATTACTGAAAACATGAAATAGTTACCCTGTGTTCCATTTTACCCCACATTTCTTTAACAGTAACATAGATTCATTCAAGCAAACCAAGACTCGTTTAGAAAAAAATAGAAATCAAGTTACTGAAACAGAGTGGCCATTGGTTGAGAAATCTGCCTCAACTGGCGGAAAGCATAAAAGACAAATATTTTTTAACAAAAATTGAAGCAAGTCATGTTGTTGATTACTTACATATTGACGATCTATTGTAGCCGTTCGGGCAGAGCATGTCCTACGCTAGGCCTAGAAGAATTTACATATTCTATCAATTCAGAAAATAAATTAATTTAGAAAAATCAACACTCAATAATAAAATGTATTCTAGACATTGAAAGCGGAGTATCGCCACTACAAGTCACAATAAACAGATCATTTCATAATGGGCGTTTGAATTTTTGACAACTATTTAACTGCAAAGTGGGGCTATTTAAGTTATCTGCAAATCATATATCTCACAAATATATATGTTCTAGATCAAAGTAAAGTCTTACCATCAGGCACATTTAGAACAATCAACCCGCCAGCTCTGAACCTACCAAACATATTCGTCATGTCTAGCCTTATGTTGTTTTGTGTTCCTACAGATTATAAACACGAAATAGTATTACATATTAGTTCACATTTTTAATGAGAAAAAAATAGGAATAAAAAAAGAAGATAAAAAGAGAAAAAACCAACATGTAAACATTTATAATTAAAAGCATCCAGCATGCCTGTCCAGTTTTCTCTATTAGGTGTATGCAACGATATAACCCAATATTGAGAGCACCTTTCTTTAAATACACACAAGAAATACAAAAGGAACATATAATAATAATAAAACTGCAGATAAGAAATATGAACTCCTCTGCTCTCACTCACTACTAGTCTTCACTCACTACTAGTCTTCATTCTATTAGCCTAATCATCTATATTTACCACTTGGCAAGCATAGGCTTAACTGATGTCCACTGTGGCTAGGCCCATCAGCTATCTTTTATTTTTTGTTTTACCCGTTTGATAAGCTAAAGATAAAGCGTAACCCGAATCAAACCACTAATAAGTAAATGGGGCAAAATGTGTTGCCTCGTAAAATAATTCTACATATGGAAATTACATCACCTTACGCAAAGCTTCAACTAAACCGGGAACTATGTAGTAGAGAGCTGTTTTATATAAGATTCATTACACTATTGAGCTAACCCTTTCTCAATGGATAATTTTGCAGACTACAACAACTCAGGCACGGCTACAAAATATAAATAAATCCCATTAAACAGTTATGTATAACATACTCACCAAGAATTAGTCAACCAAGATAAAAAAAAATACCTCACCCTCCCAAATAAAGTAAATTCCATCACCAGGTTCAGGTTTCCCCTTCATGGATAACATACTCACCAGAATCATTTTATTGATAATAGTATAATTGCATTAGCTCTTCAGGTATTTCAACATATAATATTGTTTTGCAATGTATAAATTTCCACAAGATGCAGACTTCCATTACTTTATAAACAATTGGCAACAACGTAAGAATAACGAAAATAGAGGGACGAGCAAGAAATCCAACAAACCTTTCTACATAACCAATAGCATCACGGTGTTCAAAGATGTAAAAAATCGAGCCAAATTTATACATCATCCTCATAATTGGCGTCGTCACGATCTCCAAGATGAACTTCTTTGCCATCAGGGCTCTTCTCTCTAGTCCTCCTCAACTTCAATCTCATCTATACACGCGTATAAACAAACAACCATCAAGCAAAAAGAGAAGAAACCCAATAGATAAACATGTAAATAATAGAAAATGCTTATTAATTGACAAGTTGAGCTTGATAAGAATACCTTCTTCGTCCGATATTATGTGATCGATGAGGCGAAAACTTTAAGAAACACAGTGAGAATGTTGGATTAGGCAGAATCCTAAACTTGTAGACGCTAAAGAAACAAATATCAGGGCTAGTAGGGTTGAGAGATTATAGGAGAGTGGGATCCCAAAAATCAGATACTACACCCAGTCTTTTAGGAACGTAGTGGGGTGGAGAACATGGACAAAAACTGATGCTAAAAAGAAAACCGTCCATAACCACCAACATAGAGGAGTATCAGTCTTGAACAATCACATATTCATGTGCTTATCTAAAATTCTAACACAACTACAAATTAAATCATATACGCATCGTATAGTTGAAGTGATATATGCATATATGCATAAACTATATACGGTTTAGTCTAATTCAATTGTAATCTTATGAAGGAAGAGGTAAAAGCACGTATTTGGATGAAAATGAATAGAAGTAAAGTGATCTTACGAGTAAGCGATAGTGTCGACTTCCAAGAAATCATCTTCACAGCCATAATCAGTGATTTCAAGCGCCAAATCAAAATCCGTTGCCCATTGATTCAAATTTCACATAGCCACCTTCAGCAACCTTATCTTTCTCAGGTTTAATCTAATCAACAAAAAAAAATCAAGATCACACATAGAAACAGATTTGAAAGAAACGGGTATTAAATCAGAGGCAGAAAACATATGTTGAAGCAGTGTTCAAAGTCAAACCTGGACTTTTGGGTTTGAATCACAACTTGATGCTTTCAAAGATGTGTTAAAA
This sequence comes from Helianthus tuberosus, assembly GCA_030545235.1. NCBI lineage: Eukaryota > Viridiplantae > Streptophyta > Magnoliopsida > Asterales > Asteraceae > Helianthus > Helianthus tuberosus. The sequence goes on from JARYGA010029209.1 coordinate 8,115, forward strand.
ACGGTGGAGACGCACCTAAGCAATCAACCGATAGAGACACACCTACGGAAACAGAAACGATGGAGCCGCTTTGGAAGCTGTTTGGTTACAATCGAAGCAATATTAAGCCCACCTAGTTATAATCGTTGGGTTAGGGTTTAATGGTTGGGAATTTGATTGTAAAGTTGATAAATTTGGAATCGACTTCAGGGTTTGGGGAACAATCGATGAGTGTGATTCTAATAATGGAGGGTTTGGGGAGAAGAAGAAGCAGGGAGAAGGGTTATAGTTAGGGTTCCTGAAATGACGGGGAAGTGGGGCAACTGAACCGGCGACAATGTGATAACCGCATGAAAGTGATGCGAGATTATCAACCGGCTTAAAAACTGCCTATATAACAGACGGTATAGCAGTTAAAAATACGAGTTTAGAGGGTCAAGATTTATTTTCAGCATGATCCAATGGACAAGAATGATTCAAAAAGTTGTTAAACTTAATGGGAACAATATATATATATATATATATATATATATATATATATATATATATATATATATATATAGGGGAGGGTTCATTGGGGAACACTAAAAAAGTGGGGAACGGGGGAACACTTTTAAAAATTATACTTAACATGTTAAAAAAAAATATTTTTCTAAATTTTTTTCGGCGCTTTTTCTTATAAATACAAGTAGAAACATTTTTGATAAAAAAAATTAAAAACTAAAAATATAAAAAAATGTTTAAAAACCAGTTATATCTTATAGAATTAACTTAACATGTTAAAAATAATTTTTTTTTTAAATTTCAGCGCTTTTCTTTATAAAAAGGAGGAGAAACTAGTCGAGTAAAAAAATAATTTTTCTAAAAAAAACATTTTTTAGCCTTTTTTTAATTGTTTTTTTTTAATATTTTTAGTTTTTGATTTTTTTTATTAAAAATGCTTCTACAAGTATATATAAGGAGAAGCGTCGAAAAAGATGTTTTAAAAAATAATTTTTAACATGTTAAGTTAAATTTTTAAGAGTGTTCCCCGGTTCCCCACTTTTTTAGTGATCCCCAATGAACCTCACACTATATATATATATATATATATATATATAAGGAGGAGATCATGCGAGAACCACCCTTATTGCGAGAACCGCGAAAACCAATGAACACAACCTAAAATAGCTAAAAAAAACCTAAAAAAAACCTAAATAAAAAACCTAACCCCCCCCCCCCCCCCCCCCCAAAAAAAAAAAAAACCTAACCCCCCTCCCCCACCCCCAAAAACCTAACCCCCCCCCCCCCCCCAAGCTAAAATGCTAAAAACTAAACCCCCAAAAAATCTAAAAAAATAAAAAAAAACTAAATTTTTTTTTAATATTTTTTATGCTCAAATCGCTACTTTTAGTGGCCAAAAAAATTTTTTTTTTGCTTCGAAAAGTAGCGATTTTTATATAAAAAATATTAAAAAAAAAAAATTTGTGTGATTTTTAGCTATTTTTAGGCATTTTTGGTTGTGTTCACATTGGTTCTCGCGGTTCTCGCAATAAGAGGTGGTTCTCGCATGATCTTCTCCCTATATATATAAGTATATATATATATATATATAATTATTTTTTTTTAATATAGAAAGTACATGATTCTATAACTATGGTTGTGGTCCTGTACTCTTGTTTAAGACTGAATCTAAACCAGGGGTAAGGATAGTGTAAAAAATGCCTAAAGTGTGAGAAGTGTATTATAACACTATATATAATACTATATAACACCATATAAACACTTTATAACAATATGTAACACCATATAATACCATATAACACTATGTAACACTATATAACATTATATATCAAATATAACACTATACATCTATCATAGACATGCTATCAGACAACCTATAGTGTTATATTTGTTATATAATGATATATAGTGTTACATAGTGTTATATGGTATTATATGGTCTTACATATTGTTATACGGTGTTTATATGGTGTTATATAGTATTATATATAGTGTTATAATACACTTCTCACACTTTGAGCACTTTTTACAAGATCCTCTACCTCTAAACCAGAACACGTCTATATATTAAGATATACATTTTAGGAAAATTTATATTTCAAGATACACATTCCAAACCAATATATATATATATAGGGTTAGGTTAACATACAAAAGCCCTTATCATACTTCACGTACGCGACAATGGTAACCGTCAGATCAGGGCTATAATCACACATGGAACATATAATCACGCATGGGAACATATAATCACGCATGGGATCAGTTTTTTTTATAATCACGCATGGGATCCAAAATTACGCACGTTAAGTTGATCAAAAAAACAATCACGCACGTTATCTTTTTTGTCGCGTACGTTAATGTAGGTTAAGCCGTTTTGTACATTATACTTTCTCTCTCTCTCTCTATATATATATATAGAAAAAGTATATCGTACATTACGGCTTAACGTACTTCACGTACAACAACTTGCGTGATTTGTTCTATATCATGCGTGATTAATGTTTTCAATATGCGCGATTATTGTGTTTCAACATGCGTGATTTTGGATTTTTGAGTTATAACGTGCGTGATTTTAAAATTAATGTGCGTAATTACCTGTCATACGTGAAGTACGTTAAGCCGTAATGTACGTTAACCTTCCTCTATATATATATATATATATATATATATATATATATATATATCAATTTTTGATATGATATTTGAGATGTTATAAAAAAAATAGTTTTGTTGTCTCAATTTCAGTGAACAGCCCATCTACCTGCCAGATTGGAAACATTTTTTATTCTTTAGAAATCCATTAGTGCTGCAAGAAACCCCTCTGGCATACCTTCCTCCCATATCTCTATGTTATAAGTTATTTGATATATCTCAACCCCCTCTCACACATTGCCAATCTTCATCTTATTATTGATTCTGATCATGCAAGATCTTAGTGGGAAACCAGCTAGTGATAAACCAGATGAATTGACCGTGATCATGCGATCGGGTCAAAGCATTTTCATGTCTGTTTACAAGACCAAAGTGGGTGATCAGTGTTGGTTGATCACCATTACTTGGTGCAAGAACATGTTAATTCATGGCTTATCAGTGTCTATAGACGGGCCACAAGCAGAAACCAAGTGCAAAGTCGAGCTGAAACCGTGGTACCGAAAAAACGCATCCTGCTGTTGTGTTTGTAGCCGTAAACGTGCCGTTAAACGGCTGCAAACGCGGCAGCAAACGGGTGTAAAAACGCGCAGTTTGCTGCCGCGTTTGCAGCCGTTTAACGACGCATTTACGGCTGCAAACGCAACAGCAAACGAGTGTAAAAACGCCGTCGTTTGCTGCCGTAAACGCGCCGTTAAACGGCTGCAAACGCGGCAGCAAACGGTTGTGTTTTTACACCTGTTTGCAGCCGTAAACATGCCGTTAATGTTTTAACATATTTTATATAATGTTTTAACTTTTTTTTTTATTTAATTCCTAGGAAAACTTCAATTTCGATGAAGTTGAACAGGATTTGGAAGCTCAGAACTTGAAAGACAGCATTAAAAATGTGCTTATGAAGCGGTACTCGGGCCGCAAGCACGATGCTAAAGAATAATTTCTTGATAATGGAGGTTATGACGATGTCGAAAGAGCAAGGGCATAGCACCCCAAGGATATGACTTATGAAAACTGACAGAGAACCATTGATCACTTCTTGGAACCCAAAATATATTGCAAGATGTGAGGCAAACACAAGAGTCTGCTAGCGTCAACTATTCCCAAACCTTGGGGGGATAACGTCATACAGTAGCACCGCCTACAAACATATAATGTTTTATATGTGTGTGTTTGTATGTTTGTGTTTATTTAATGTCTAATCTAAGTTTTAATGTTAAACAGGGTTTGAAACATCTCGATACGTACAACAAAACTCACACTGATAAAGATGGGAATTGGGTTAATGCGGTAGCCGAGCAGAATTATGTAAGTATCTATCTAAAGTATTATTCTCTATAATTGTCACACCACAACCAATGGCGGAAACATCGGAGTGAGACAAACGAGATTGCTCAAAGACTTCATAACACTATGTAACAATCTATAATTCAAAACCAATTTCATTACATAACATAAATTATCAAAATACAACATAGGAAATTTAAATTACAACATTTAAAAGAAGTTCAACGAAATAAAGTAATCAAATCTAGTATTTCAAAGTGTGTTTCTAAGTCGTCCCTACTAGATTCATCATGATCATCATCATCAACCTGCAACATGTTAACAGTATAGTTCAACACAAAAGCATTGGCGAGTACACAAGTTGTAGATACATAGCATAAGTATAAAAGAATTTCTCAAATCTAACATGGCAATTTTATATACAAGGTTGAACTAGCATGTATAACTAAAAGTCAGACCTGAGTGTCCACGAGAATAATGTGTATCCCTCGCCACTAAAGTGAACGAGACCGTTATGTATAATAAGCTTAACAATACCCCGATGGGCGGCGTGCTACTCCTATAGCGCTATATTTGTTAAGGTGAGCTAGCTAAGTTAATGACAAATAGCATGTATGTATTCTAGCATAAAACCTAAGCATAACAAATAGCATGTATGGTGGATTGAGTGAATAAACATGTTTGTGTGAATTGTGTATTTTGGTAAGTTAAACATGTTACACCCAAAAGTGCGTTAAAGCGTAAAAGGGTCAAGTGTACTCACGGTTTTGCAAAACTTCCTTTGAAATCCCGTGAAGAGTTGTGTAAGTTGAGGATGGAATCACCAAAGTCACCCTACATGGGGTAAACGAAGGTGTGTAAGTTAACGAATTTAGAATGGAAGATTCGGATTTGGAATTTAAAGTAACAAAAAGTATGTATACAAAAGTAATATCTAGTTCTAAGTACTCGTTTATGACACTATGTTATGTGTGGTTTCATGGGTCCCAAATTACCCATTAGAATCAATAACAAGTGACTTAGAATCCTATAGCCTAAGTTTATGACGAATAATCATGACCTGATTACCATCACAAACTCAGTCATGTTTTTATGTATATATAGGGTTGGCATATCGTGTATACCCGTACACGATAAGACACGACACGATAAGACACGATACACGAAATTCCATACACGAACACGACACGATAACTTATCGTGTCCTTTTTTCAAACACGGACACGACACGATATACACGAAAATTACCTGTTAATACCTGTTAACATGACTGTTCGACTGTTATACACGAAAATTACCTGTTAATACCTGTCAACACGAACAAAAACATGAACACAACATGCTATCTGAGAGTTACAAAGGGAGTTTAGGGTTTTTTTTTTTTTTTTTTTTTTTTTGAATTGAATGAGGAATGAAAATAGAAAGGAATTAAGGAACCCACACGTACATGGCTGATGAGTTTTATTTAATTTAATTTCTTATCGTGTACTAACAGGTATTAACAGGTAAACAGGTATTTAACCTGTTAATACACGAAAATTAACAGGTAATCTCGTGTCTACCTGTTTGGTACACGATACCTGTTAAGGCTATACATGATACCTGTTAACTTCGTGTAGGTTCGTGTCGTGTATTCGTGTATTCGTGTAAAATTGCCAGCCCTATGTATATATCGGTATTTATATAATTATAATATCATCCTAAAACTAAGTCCAATCATAGATAACATGTAGTATCATGTAAGTCAAGCATGGAGGTTAAAACCTCTTTATATGATTCACCACTACACGAAATCATCACAAGGATGATTCAGAGGGTCATGAATTACAAGAAGTAAACCTAACTAGTGCAAGCTCAAGTGACCAAGTAAGTCTCTAACCCAGGTGAGCCAACACATCATGAAAATAATTAACTAAGTGATGGAGGCTAGACGGGGTCATGTTACTTTGATTCTCAAAAATCACTTGAGTGTTTATACACAAAGCTCACAAATGAAGGAGTGGAACTAGTGTTGGAAAGCCCAAGCTCCCATTGTTCACACTTCACAAGTCACAAGTTCATCATATGAAAGATGATGACTCATGCTTGCTTTCATCACTTGATTGTGTTATGTATAAACTGAATATAAAGAGTTTTTGAACTCATAACTTGGTGAGAATCAATCTCTACACAAACCCACAACTATAGGTGGAGTTGTGAGCTTGGTGGATTCAAGATTCCACCAAGTTTTAGCAAAGAACATGAAGATACAAGAACATGAAACAAAACAGAAAATAAAGTGCACTTTGGGCCTCAAATGTGGTAAGGTTTCACCTTAGATTACCAAGGTAATCTTGTGAAAACCTTCCTAGAGGTTATCCAAGTGTTTTAGAATAAGAAACAAGCAAGAAATAGATGAAAAAGAATCACTTAAAACTTTCTGCCAGCTTCAGTGAATTTAGAGAGAATAAGAGGTGTTTTTAGAGTGATTAGAAGGTTTATAAAATGAGTGTGGGAGAGGTTGTTTATATAGGGAGGATATTAGGGTTTGAGTTAGGAGTGTATTAATAAGGATTAGGTGGGAGTTCAGTCAAGAAAACACAACAAGAACCAATATGTGTGCAACTTTCCTTTGGTTGCGGATTGTGGTCTGCCGCGGGTCGCGACATGTGCATAAGACCCGTGCGCGGGTCGCGGAGCCTTGTCTCCATGCTGAATTTCATTGTTTGTCAAATCTGGTCTCTCATGTTTGATGTAAGCCATAATTATGGTATATTTTGAAGTGTTTAATGTATAATTATTATGTAAAACATGTAATTAAGCACTAGCTTGATTAAAAGAATATAGATCATGCATGTTAATTGATTAACCAAGTATTTGTATGAAAGTAGCGTATGATACATGTATTTTAGATTGTTGTTTGTAATTCAAACATGTATTTATGAGGATGACCGATATGCAACAAGTATGTACACGAATTAACGTATAAGTAAACATAAATAGGGAATGTATAATTCTCACAAAAATAATAAATTTTTATTATTAACAAGCCACGGTTTACGATGATTGGAAACGAAGAATGATTACAAGAGATTACAAGTTTCCGAAAATAGAAATACAAGATAAGCTTTCTAAAAATGGAAAGTTACGAAAAGCGAGGCGTTACAATAATATATATATATATATATAGGTAAAGGATCCTGTAAAAAAGACCAAAAGTGTGGAAAGGTAAGAAATAATATCAGCCATTAAATCTTTCCTTATCCATTTTATTAGATCAAGGATATAATGGTAATTGTACTAATAATTCTAATTAAGGATTAAATTAATGTAACCGAATTTAGTTAGTTATTTTAGGATTAAATAAATGTAACCGAATTTAGGTAGTTATTTTAGGAATTCGAATTTTGAATTTCAATATGAATAGTTTTCTGATAAATATGGTTTTGCCCCTTTGATGTTACAGTGTATGGTGTTTTTTGCATGGGTGATTTTCGTTTAGTATACGAGTTTATTTAATGACACCATGTGTAATCCTTCCATGGTGTTTTTATATGTACATGGTGTTTTGATGTATACTATTGAAGTTGAAGGGTGTTTTTTATACCAGTTGTTTCTTTTCTACGGTTTGATTAGTTGCATATGGTGTTATGTTGTAGATATTATGTTGCATTATCTTTTTTTGCACATCGTTAGTTTTGAATGGTGTTTTCTACATTATTTGTATATTTCCATATGGTGTTTTACTATAAAACACAACGCCTTGAATCACAATACAATGAAAACACCATTGTATGAACATAGAAAAAACACCATCGACTAAAACATCCAATCGAAACATAATTTTTTTCTCTACATAAGTATAACAATATGGTACTCATATTAAAGATAAAAAACACTCGTTATTATGGTGTAATTTAAAAAAAAGAGTTACGTATAAAAAGTTATTAACATTTAAAAAAGAAGGGGGAACTTGCATGTGGATTGCATGTGACTTCCTAAATTTAAAAATGTTAATTTTAACTTTATATCCTTAATCTAGAAAATTAATTATTTTAATTGTTACACTATTTACAAGATTGCCATCAAGATCTCAACCATTAGATTAAAGATCTAATGGTTTAGATACTTTCTTACTCTTCTCACAAAAAAACATTTTTTTACAATAACCTCACCCTATATATATATATATATATATTTAATCATCTTCGTATTTAATACAGCTTTATTTAGAACGCGAGATTATGGGTGGAGAAGGCAGTGGTTCTTAACCGCCGAATGAGGTTGCCGCGTTTCAAAATGTGTTGGGTGATCGACGAGGATTGTTCCGGGGATTGGGCATAAACCTTCTTCCAATATGCCATCGAATGTGTTTAGTGTGCAACCTCAAACTCCCCAATCCTTTTCTGAGGTAAACTATACAATTTGACTTTAAAAAGTTATATAAGTCGCTATGAGCGCATGTTACTTTGCTAAATATATGTTGGTAGTATGTTAAATGCTAATATAGGTTTTGATATGTATTAATGTAGGAATATGTTTCGAGTTTGTTCCAAACCCTGACATTTTTAAATCAACTCGATTCCTATCCTGCTACGAAGGGAAAGCAAGCCGCAAGCTACGATGACGACATTTTTCACAAGGAAGATGATGATGACTATTAAGTATTATCGACTTGTAGTTTTCAGATGTTATTTTAGGATGTTATTGTACGGATATTTGAGGATGTTATTGTACGTATACGTTTTATGCGATTTTAGTATGTAATGTATCATGTTTATTTAGTTTGTTTGTGTTGCATAAAACTGGAAAATTGGCAGGTTTGTATATAACCGGAAATATAGAAAATGCAGCAAAAAAATTGAAAAAAAAAAGATTTTATCGGCGATATATGTCGCAGCTATTGGGTTATATCAATAGCGGCGACATGAAGCAATAGCGGTGAAAAAAGAACCTTTACCGTCCAACCTTTACCGACGTCGCCGCTATTAACAATAGTGGCGTAGATCATAGTCTTTAGTGGCGACATCTGTCACCGCTATTACCCCATTTTCTTGTTGTGATATCATAACATTGAATTTACTATCATAAATATTTTGAGTGTAAAGTAACGCGATGAGAATGAACCCATCCTCTTAGTAATTTGTATTTGAGTAAACTACAAGTTTTGTCCTTTATGTTTGTACCAAATTGCAGGCGGTATCCTTTGTATTTAAATTTGACGAGTTTTGTCCTTAATGTTTTAAAATCCTGCATGTTATGTCCTTTAGCCCTAACTCAGTCAGATTTCTTTGTTAAATATGGTCATGTGCCATGCACAAGAGGGCATTCTTGTCATTTCACATTTCCAGGGGTTATTTTGTAAAAGAAATTTATTCAGGGACTGGTTTGTACCAAACTTAAAAAAATATATAAACTTTCTTTCTTTTCTCTCACCGAAACTCCCCCCTCTCTCTTTACCACCGACAGCATCAGTCCCCTGCCTGCACCTCCTCATCTGTTCTTCTCTTTGTAGCAGTAGTATGCGTGTGCATTTAACAGGTTTTCATATGTACTCTCCTCTCTATACGCAATTATTTTGGGAAACAAACCTCTTGTTTTTCTAATTTTCAGATCCATTGGCAGATCTTGTGAATCTCACCTTACCACCTTCGACCACCACCGAAGCTTTGAGTTCTCCGGTGAAGTTCCTGTCCTCAAACGAAATTCAAAGAACTTCCTGCATCATTCTACTCGCCGCGGATCAGCCGCACCGTGACCAATCCCTGCAGTTTCATCGCCGCCACCATCTGTACCAATCAAGAGTTCATCGCCGTTGTTTGACCCGTCTTCGATTTGTCGCAACCACCCACTTGTTGGTAGTCGATCTTTAGTATAGCGTCGTCACTTGCTTGATTTCTAATTCTGGTTTGCAAATTGAACTTTTGTCTATTTCGATTAATGATGGTTCGAATTCTGGCATGGTCATTGTCTGGTGATTTAAGTTTTAACTAATTAGGGATATGATGCTACTAAAAAATAGGTAGATGTCGAAGAGATTTCTTTTTCCATCATTCATTTATTGTAGGAAATTTGACCATTTTTATAGGGCTTGGTTATTCACACATCCCCTTGGTTATTTGCACATCCCTTGAACCCTATAGGAAGCGTATAGGGCAATACGGTTCCTCTGGGTCCAAGCGTATTGAGCAATACACTTCCTATATGTGTACTTGAAGAACAAACTTTTCAGAAGATGGTCAGCTAATGATTAGGGGACCAGAGGAAGTGTATAGGGCAATACGGTTCCTCTGGGTCCAAGCGTATTAAGCAATACACTTCCTATATGTGTACCAAACTTTTCAAAAGATGGTCAGCTAAAAGGAAGTGTATATGACCATACGCTCCCTTAATGATTTTTTTTTTCAAAAGACAAGAGGAATCATATAGGGCTATACGTTCCCTGAGGATTTTTTTTTTCAAGAACATCATATTGTTATTAGTATCTTTTTGAACTTTATTTTTTTAAACATTAATTAAGTTGTTTTTTTGTTATAAAATGATGTTAGTTTTTTTGTTATAAATTTTATAAAAGACGTAGTGAAATTAAGCAATCCAAACAAATTAAACATATTCAAATTAAACAAATATTACAAATACTTAAAATTAAATTCAATTGTTCGTACAGTACTACATAATATGATAATAAAAATCACTATCATCATCAATACTCGTCAGAGTCCTCGTCAGACTCAGCGAGCTCCTCCTCTGTAAAGTTCGGGCCACGCCTAGTAGAGGGTGACGGGCTGTGCCGTGTATAGAACGTGCCTGGAGCCTATAAAAAATTCAAAAAAAATACTCATTACATAACATTAAAATTATTCGTAGAAAATGATATAAAACAAAATAACCAACATTAGGAATGTTTGCCGCCACTTTCATCCCTGTCATCGACATCAAGTCCAAATATTTGCAGGGAGCCGGTGGTGGATACCTATCCTCGACCCAACCAAAGTACCGACTACCACTATGGGCTATCCGGCCGATAAAAGATCCTCCATATATATACTACCACGACGCTGCTTTTTCCAACATGTGACAAAATAATCCACCAGGCAGAGATGGAAGGTGCACGGACGACCAGTAAATAAACAATAGAGATAGAAAAGATCGGCCTTCGTTACGTGCTTGCAACTCTTGCCACGGGCCGCGATGCCCGTGCTAAAGCAACGATGCAAGTAACGAACTAACGGGTCGCGAATCTCCGAGGATCGGACCTCCTCCGCCTTGGTGTATGGACCTTCACCGATGGTGGGCCACCAGGCAAACAACTCATCCTCGGGCATACGATCGATAGCCGTGGTATACATGTCCTGAACCAACTCATCGTCTGTGTAAAAATCGGTGGCGACGGCAAATTGACGAAGCGACATCTCAAATACCTCGCCGAACAGACGGAATGTGATCTCGGGTAATGGGGCCGGCAAGTTCGGATCATCAAAATCCGAGTTCGGCTGGTCATTCGGTCGAGGTCTATAGCGGAATGTGGAGAGAAACTCCACCATCAACGACCGATAAGACGGTGCGGCTCCTATTCGAAATAAACGATCCCACGGGCTATCTTGCCGGATAACCTGTCGAACAGTGTCCGCCACCCCACATGGTTAACATAAATATGTTTTGGGTATTACAATAATGTATAAACGTTTTTCTAACACATTTTTATAAAAAAGATTCAGATTAGGGGACCAGGGGAACCATATTGCCCCATACGCTTCCTATACATTGGCTCTAGGGGAACCATATTGCCTCATACCCTTCCTATACTTTGGGTCTAGGAGAACCATATTGGCCCATACGCTTCCTATACTTTGGGTCCAAGGAAACCATATTGCCCCATACATTTCCTATATATATATATATATGTATATATATTGTTTTGTTTAATAAGTGTTTTTATAAAAACATTATAAGATAACAATAATAAGTTAAAAATTTGATGCAACTTATAATTTTTAAGTAAAACTAAAATGAAGTGTATTGCCCTGTACGCTTCCTATTAAACTTATGGGAATCGTATTAGGCAATACGCTTCCTATTGGATCACTTTTCAGACTTTTATAGTTTTGAACTGCGTGCGCGTCAGAGAATATTGTACCAATAGGAACCGTATTGCCCAATACGCTTCCTATTGGTGTCGCATTTAATGCTTCAAACTCTATGGGAAGCGTATTGGCCTATATGGTTTCTATTGAAGGATGTACAAAAATTTTAGAGGATGTGTAGATACCATCACCCTTTTTATATCTTTGACAACAAGATATGGTACAGAGGAGGAGGTGAAGACAGGGGACTGATGGTGGCGATGGTAAAGAGAGAGAAGAGAGGGGGGGAGTTTCAGTGATAGAGAAGAAAGAGAGTTTATATATTTTTTTAAAGTTTGGTACAAACTACTCCCTGAAAAAAATTCTTTTACAAAATAGCCTCTGGAAATGTGAAATGACAAGAATGTCCTCATGTGCAAGGCACATTGCCATATTTTGCAAAAAAATCTGACTGAGTTAGGGCTAAAGGACATAACGTGCAGGATTTTGAAACATTAAGGATAAAACTCGTCAAATTTAAAGGCAAAGAGTACCGCCTGCAATTTGGTACAAACATAAAGGACAAAACTTGTAATTTACTCTAAAATAAAACATTACAAAAACCTAAAAAATACAAAGTTAAAAAATGAGGTACTAGAAAATAAAAACTACATATATTTCGCTCGAATTTGTGCCTTACGAGCCTCCAAAATGACTCGGTCCTCCTCTGCTAGATATGAAAAGTCGGTGGAGTGGTCGGATGAGGAGAAGTTGGGGTGCTAGGTGGCATCGGATAATATCCAAGTTCACTCGTCCGCGGGTCTCTTCGATAACAGTCTTCTTGCTCGTTGTTGGGATTGTTTGGTGCAATTTGCCAAAAAAATGGTTCGGATCCCACACGTTTTGGTTGTTGGGAAACATTGTGTGATTATGAAAAAACGTATAGAGATTTGGTATAAAGAGTAGAGGTAGAAGGGATGAAAATTATGGAAAAAAGTTGGGTATTTGTAGGTAAATTATAAATTTTAAAATTATTTTTTTTAATTGTTACAGTTCATCAACGGTGATTTTGACCATTCTCACCTCGATCCCCTCAAAATTGCTCGTTAAAGTGCTGGCGGAAGGGCCATGGCGCCCCCCCCCCCACCTTAACCGCGGCGGTGTGGTAGTTGACGCCCCAGGACGCTATATATAGTGGCTGAGGTGGCGGGGTGGCGTTCACCCCCTGGCCTTATAGCTTTTTGAGTATGAGTAGGGGTGTTAAGTATGCTCATAACATCTTTCTAACTATCATATGAGAACTATTTTATTTTCGTTTGGCTACTTCGCGAGGGTCTTGTCTTGCACATGTTTTGAAGTTGCAATTTGAGAGCATTGGTGGCCATGGAATTGAACAAATGCGAATGTAAACAGACCATTAAAAATATACGAGAATGATAGAATTGACATTCGTAGATCGCATTTTTTAGACAATCTATGAAGATCCCATTATATTCTTACATAGGCCGAAACTCAATGCCACGTATAATAAGGCCGGACATAGTCCCCTCATAAGTTATCAATTTCAGATTCACTGGAATACAATCATCTTTGAGTTGATGATTTGAGTTGAATTTCCACACTTTAACCTCCATCCATCCATCTTCTCTTTGTTCTGGAATACTATTGTTTTCATGTACATTCCATGGGCTTGGGATTCTAAAATAAATAACTTGAGCCTCGTTCTTGTTTCGGCGAACTAGATCTCTCACTATCACCGGACAATGCAACCCGACACATTTTTCTGAAAGCTTGAAAACAAGGTAACACAAATATTCTGTATCTTGTAACCACATTTGACTTATGATTTTGCATTTGACACGAAATACGTGTTGTCTTAGTAGCTCAATCACCTCTTGAAATCTGCATGAACGATGATACAACATAACTTCTTACATACATGTACATAACATAGAACAGCACATAGTGAAGTTACATAACTGGAGTATGCATATGAACAATTTATGATTAGAAGACACAATTAAGTTTGTTCAAAAAGCAAACCTGGACTTCGTCGAGAGTTGCAAACAAAAACGCTTCACATTAGAGGTGTCATACAAAACCTCCATTGCTGAAAGCATACACATGTTCTTTCTATCGTCTTCGTCTTCGTTTAGGGTCCTCAACTGTTCATCAAAGGGTTTAAATAATTTATCACCAGAGAATATTGTATCATTTTTTAGGTCTCTTTAACATTTCATGAAAGTCACCTACCTTGTTAGCCCAAGTTTTTATTGGCCGAGGTATTAACCTGGAAGAATACATATGCTGAAGGAAAAAAACAGTTAGGGTGACACTTATATCATGACTGTCCAACAAATATATGTGTCTGTTCTTTGTGTGAGAGGGCTGGCCCGTAGAAGGGACAGGGTGGCCGACCGCCTAGGGACCGCTTTCCCCAAGGGTCTGAATTTTTTCTAAAGATATTTGTATATTTTAAATATGTATGTAATTTTTTTTACATAAAAGCAAGGTTTTCATGACAGGTTTGAAGAAAAAAAATAGATATCTAAGTGAAGAACAAAATCAAAGAAGTGATGGCCTCTGTTCGATTTGAAGAACCTGTTGTCCTCTTTGATTTCGAAGTATATGTAATCTGTTTGAGTTGAAGATTGACCGGAGATGATGACGAAGCCGACACTAAACAAAAAAAAAATATGGATGTTAGAAGTTTTATGTACTAGCAGGGATACACATAAATTTACATTAATCAAATTAAGGAAAGAAGTTTAAGTTTAAATTTTAATAAAAATTCATTTTTTTACCTTTTTAACGGACAATTTAGTGTTATATGATTTAAAAAATTTTGTTTAAAAAATAATTGATTTATAGAGTTCTAAACATTTTATTATATCTCGTACTTTATTTAATTGTAAAACCTTAGTATACTTTTATTACCAACTCTTCTCTATCATTAGCTCTAACTCCTTAGTATACTTTTATTACTAACTTATTCTCTATCATTAGCTCAAACGTGTCGTAACACACATGAACAAGTATTTTATGCCAAATATTAATACTATGATTAGCCTTGGTTCGGTCTACGTACGCAGTGTCCGCGAATATTACATATACTGTAGCATCCTGCCTCTCATACGACCAATATTATTGTCCACTTTGCCCACGAAGAACTCATGGGTTTGTTATTTGTTGCTTTGGTGACCAGATCTCACCCATCCTGGTATTACTCCCCACTTGAGTAGACTTAACTGTGGAGTTCTCCTCTCATCCACTAACATTAAGCCCCAAAACATGTTTGTAATTTAAGAGACAGAACATTCCTTATGAAACAAGAAGCTCTCGTAGTCACAACCGGTTGGGATTTTCCTAGGGTGTTACATATATGGATTCTTTTTTTTTTTTTTAATTTCTTTGTAACATGAGTGTGGACACCGTAGACTTCTCCTCTCATCGAGTAACATTAAGCCCAAAACGTGTTTTTGATTTAAGAGACAAAACATTCCTTATGAAACAAGAAACTCTCATAGCCACACTGCCGGTGTGAGATTTTCCTATGATTTACATATATGGATTCCCTTTTTATTTCTTTGTAACATGAGTATGGATGATGAACTCATCGATTCTTTATATCATTAGGACCAAACAAAACATACCACCCAGTGGATGTTAACAAAAAGTTTTCTTTCATACATGGAACATGATAAACAATTTTTCAGTAGTCGCACATTCTTCGGCACATTCTTACTTCCCGCTTGAAACCGAACATCGCCAACATGTGCAATTTCATGATCGAGTAACCTACAATTACTACCACTTAATTCCAGAAATAGGCTATTGGATTTTTTTGATTCGCTCCGTGTCTCCGATCATGTGATTAGAATAACCCAAGTCTACAATCCAATCTCGCAACGCGTTATTCATTGTTCCGATCATTACATGTAAGGATAAGACATCCTCCTCGGTAGCAAAAAACGCCTCAGCATCCTAGGCTTCCTCCTCTTGAAGCACCATCGATTTCCTTTCTTCTACTGACATGTGATTCAATCTTCATGCATACCCGAGGCACGTGATTATCCCCTGGTCTTTTGTAAGTTTCAAGTTATTATCCGTTAGAGTCTTAGGGCTGTTTGTTTACCTCTTAATGAGCCTCTTAATGGTTCAGATCTTTTACTGGTTCAGCATGATACGTGCCCACGATCTCCTCCATGTTCCATAATTTTATTAGCATGTTCCCTTTATTTCTTTAATTATTTTGCATGCATGTGTTTATTTTCAAAGTAGTGGGATAGTGGTTAGTTATTTAGCTTAGTATTTATAACGTAAGCTATTTGATGTTTTAGGGAGAGGAATGAAAATGATAAGTTGAATCTCTTCCAAAAGTCTATCAATTCTCTCAAGCTTCTACCTTTTTTCTTGGATCAATTGGTATCAGAGCCGTCGTGATCCCTCCGGACCATGGTTGCTCACACACTATCCGAAATCGAGTTCTATCAATGGATGAATGAATCCCTTGTGAGACTCGAATCTCAATTGCAAACCGTTTTCAATGAGTTCCGATCGTTCCGAACCGCATGGGAAGCTAAATCTCCTACACTTCCATCAACCGTTTCCTCAATCCCACCACATGTCCCATCACCCGCTTACGCCGCAACACCACAACCTGCCTCCCTACTACCACAACCAACCCTAATTATCACACCAACACCAAAAACTAAACCATCCCCGGAACTGTTTACACCACCAACTATTAATGTCGTGGAACCACCGTAGAAAGCAATGTCGCCAACTGAGTTGTTTACACCAACCCCACAACAAACACCACTGCAAGCACCAAAAACAGTCCCGAAACCGGTACCACCGGAACCGAAAACTGCCCCAAAACAAGCACCCTCAACTACGCCCTCTCTCGTTCAAAAACCCACACCAACAGTTTTCCGTACTCAATTGAAGAAGACCACGAACTCAATGCCGACATGGATGGAAATGAAGCGGGTCACATGCGTGCTAGAGAGACGCGAGTGGCGGCGACCATGGCGCGCCGTTGTTAGCGCTCCGAACGCCGTTGGAAGGCTTGAATGGCGACCACCGTGGATTTTTATTTCGTCCTTGAGGACAAGGACGTTTTGAACGACGTGGGAATGATACGTGCCCACGATCTCCTCCATGTTCCATAATTTTATTAGCATGTTCCCTTTATTTCTTAAATTATTTTGCATGCATGTTTTTATTTTCAAAGTAGTGGGATAGTGTTTAGTTATTTAGCTTAGTATTTATAACGTAAGTTATTTGATGTTTTAGGGAGATGAATGAAAATGATAAGTTGAATCTCTTCCAAAAGTCTATCAATTCTCTCAAGCTTCTACCTTTTTTCTTGGATCAATTGGTTAACGATTAGATTCGTAACAATTGGTATCAGAACCGTCGTGATCCCTCCGAACCACGGTTGCTCACACACTATCTGAAATCGAGTTCTATCAATGGATGAATAAATCCCTTGTGAGACTCGAATCTCAATTGCAAACCGTTTTCAATGAGTTCCGATCGTTCCGAACCGCATGGGAAGCTAAATCTCCTACACTTCCATCAACCGTTTCCTCAACCCCACCACATGTCCCATCACTCGCTTCCGCCGCAACACCACAACCTGCCTCACTACTACCACAACCAACCCTAATTATCACACCACCACCAAAAACTAAACCATTCCCGGAACTGTTTACACCACCAACTATTAATGTCGTGGAACCACCGCAGAAAGCAATGTCGCCAACTGAGTTGTTTGCACCAACCCACAACAAACAACACCGCAAGCACCAAAAACAGTCCCGAAACCCGTACCACCGGAACCGAAAACTGCCCCAAAACAAGCACCTTCAACTACGCCCTTTCTCGTTCAAAAACCCACACCAACAGTTTTCCGTACTCAATTGAAGAAGACCACGAACTCAGTGCCCACATGGATGGAAATGACGCGGGTCACATGCGTGCTAGAGAGATGCGAGTGGCGGCCACCGTGGCGCGCCGTTGTTAGCGCTCCGAACGCCATTGGAAGGCTTGAATGGCGACCACCGTGGATTTTTATTCCGTCCTTGAGGACAAGGACGTTTTGAATGGCGCGGGAATGATACGTGCCCACGATCTCCTCCATGTTCCATAATTTTATTAGCATGTTCCCTTTATTTCTTTAATTATTTTGCATGGATGTGTTTATTTTCAAAGTAGTGGGATAGTGATTAGTTATTTAGCTTAGTATTTATAACGTAAGTTATTTGATGTTTTAGGGAGAGGAATGAAAATGATAAGTTGATTCTCTTTCAAAAGTCTATCAATTCTCTCAAGCTTCTACCTTTTTTCTTGGATCAATTTGTTAACGATTAGGTTCGTAACACAGCACTTAATGGTTCAGACTGTTTGTTTCACGAGCAGATGGTGAATGGTTTAGACATTTACCTCTGAATGGTTAAGCATCTAAGTCTGAATGGTTAAAAACTCTAATCTGAATTGGCCAGGTGTTTGCTTCTAAACGGCTAAGCATTATACTGGCTCTTAATGGTTTAGACCTCTTACTGATTCAGCACTTAATGGTTC
>JARYGA010029210.1:0-43511 GCA_030545235.1 Helianthus tuberosus
TTCAATCCCAACAATCTCCCCCTGGAACAGATAATGCCAAAACTCTTCATTATTGTGGACATTTATTGCCTCATCAACAGTTACCTTATCTGACCTTTAAATTGTAGTTCAAAGTCAAGTGCATCTGTGTCTTCATCATCCCTGCTAAGTGGAAGATCACGGAGATCCTGCAAATCTTCAAGACTCAGGCCAAGAGCTTGTTCCCTTGATATTTTCTCCACTTCTCCACCAGACCTGAGCAAAGTCAATACGCAGGTCTGTTTGTCAGTTTCCCACTTTTGTATTTTTGAGCCTGGTGGGTTTCTTGGGAGATGTTTATTTACAGAGGTATTTGGTGAGGCTGGCCTATTCATAACTGGCTGAGCAGTACTTGCAGTTTGATCCAAACCAAGAGTTTCTATGATCATTTTCTTTATGCCTTCTTTTACAAGGTCATCTCCTTTTATCATCTCTTGGATGGTTTCACCTCCCAACTGTTTGTGTGTCCTTCTTTTATAGATGGCAGCACCAGTTGGAGCAGTGGCTCTCCTGATTTGCAGCTTTGTTGGTCTTTTTGAAACCTCTGCTTCAGGATAGTCAGGCTTTTGAGGAACATTTGGATTTTTCTTTCTTAGTTCCTCCAACCTTTTGTAGGTGATCCTGACCACATCTTCTTTCCATCTAGCAATTTGTCTTTTGTTTCCATATTCAGCAGCAACCAGTTCTTCTTTCATTCTTTTCAGTTCTACCTGTTTGTCAGGTACATTCTTTCTAAACTTTGCCCAGTCAGGAGGAGTGTGAGTGACTTTCCTTTTTATCATGTCTTGAATTCTTGCTGCTTCATTTTCAAGCTCAGGAACAGTCCACTCTTTGTACATGTATCTCTCTCCTTTGTACTTCTTGTGAACCATGATGCTTTCAATGTAGTCTTTCTTCAAAGTTTCAGATGTTCTTTCTGAAATTTGTTGACTGACATTTTTTGCAAATTGTTCTAGGGATCTGACTTGTGTGAGCAGATATTGATAGTTTCTTGAAATTTCTTTGTCAGATTTCCCTTGTGTATTTCTTTTTGAGATATCCTCTGCTTGCTTGGCCTTGATTTTCAAATATTCATCAACATTTTTAGGCCAGGGATATCCTTTTATTGATGGCAAACTCCTTTTGGCAGTGTCATCCTCAAAGTAAAAAGATTTTATTTCTTCTCTAACAGCTGCTAGTTCAAGAGGAAATTGAACACCTGCAGGAGGTAAGGGCTTGTGTATTCGAACTGAAGAGAGAGAAACTGGTTTTGGTATTGTGACAAGAGCTAAAGATTTTGAAGATGTTTGTGGTGGTGAAGTGTCACCATCTTTGAGAATTAGCTTTCTCCTCTTTGTTTGAGGAGGGGCTTATGATGTTTTGGATGGAACAGTGGTGGTGGATGTAGTGACAGTGGTTTGTGATTGACTAACAGTTGTTGAAACAACTGGTGTTCCAACCACTGTTGTCATTACAGCAGATGTTGTAACAACTGTTGTCTTCTGCCTTTTGGCATGAGGTGATTTTGTTTTTAGTGGTGATGGTGGTAAAGCAGTGGATCTGGTGTGTGTTGAAGTGGGAGCAGATGTTGAAACCACTGAAGTACCAACAGTAGTGGGTACGACAGGAGTTACCACAGCTGTTTTAGGTGGTGGTTTTGGAACAGACTTTGAACGTCTGGTTGGAATGGATTTGGGTAGCCTTACTCTTCTTGTAGGCTTCTTCTTTTCATCAACAAGATTTTCATCATCTTTTGACCCTGAAGTACCCTGATCCGGATAATCCACCCTGGCTTTCCTTTTGGCCTCTCTATCCCTTTTTACACTTGCAACTGCTTCTGCCAGTGCATTTGTGGTCACATCAATTTTCTTGCTTCCATCTGGCAGAGGGATCTGTTTGGTCATGTTTGCATTTTCTGGTTCAATGTAGAGACCATCATCTATTCCCTTCTTTTTCCACTCCTGAATTTTCTCCCCCTTTTTGGCATTATCTGGGGGAAGTTGATCAATGAAGAGAACAGTTGGAGGAGCAGTGCCAGTGGTGTGCAGGATCTGAGTTTTGAGAGCCTTTAGATCAGCCTGAGTTTTCTTGAACCTGGACTCCATTGCATTTCTCAGCTGTTGAACATGTTTTTCATGTTACTGATCTGCTATTTGTGCTTGTTGATGGAGAAAAGGTTGAAATAGATTCCAGAGCTCATTTGTAGCAGGTGCCTGTTGTGGAGCAGGTGCTTGAGGTGGAACAGCAGTGGATTGTACCTTTTGTACTTGTAACAACTGTTGTAGCATGTCTTTGAGTTCTGCAACAGAGTTATCAAGCTTTTCAACACGATCCGTCAATTTCTGGTACTTTAAACCATCACCCAATTTAATGGGATCATCTGATTTCCCACTATCAGTGGTTTTATCAGTGGTTGAGGTAGGGAGTGTACTCCAAACACTAACCACTGATGCCCCTTTTTCTTGGTACTGGGGTCTTCTTCCTTCAACACTTGACAACCTTTTGATGTTGCCAGTAGGATAAATAAATCCACTGGTGGTTGGCAGAGGTGCTATAGAAGGAATTGCCTCCAAGGAAGTCTTATTGATGTAACCACTGTCCAACTGTAAACTAGTGGGTTCAACAGTTGTAGTGGCTGCTTCACTTGGATTACCACCAAGAGTTACTCGTAACTCAAGGGGTGTAACCTCCTCAGGTTGTGTTGGTGGGTTAGCAAGGAATGATACATCAGGCTCAGTCATTTGTTGAGGCATATTCTCATTAACAGGTGATTGAGAAGGACTGAGTAATGCCTGGTTCAAATCTATTGCATCCAACAAAAGTTGTGTTTTTGGTGGAATTGCGGATGTGAGGTTGGGTGTAGAAAGAGAATTTGCCCCGGGCATTGGGCTGTGGATGATGGAAACGAGTGTTTCCAGAGCATCATAATGTGGTGGCCCTATGTGTACAACCTGTTCCTTTTGTGAAGAAGTAGGAGGAGTTTTGGTTATGGGTTGAGATATTTGTACCAACTTCTATGAGGAAGTAGCAGCAGTGGTTTCTTGTGACATTTGTGCTGTCACAGGCAGTAGCTCTGGTATCTCATCCTCCAGAGTTGCCTTTTTTATTGGTTTGGGGGGTTTTTGATTTTTCTTTTTGTTTGGCTTTTTGGGATTTGTAGGTGTGGGTTTCAAAACAGTTGTTCTGCTGCTTTGATCACCTTGAGCAGTGGGCTCAGCAGCAGATACCTGAGGAGCAGTGGTAGCTGCTAAATTCTGCTCAGGCACCTCTGCTTGTGTTTTGCAAGGTGTTAACATTCTTGAAAAAGTTTCAGTTGTTAAGCTGTTTATTTGAGTAGAATCACCTTGGATTATTGCTGCTAGATCATCCTTACTGAATTTCTTTTCAAAATAGTAACTTAAAAACCTTGGAAACAGTAAGAATGATTTTGTTTCAACATTATTAACCAAATCTTTAAAGATTTCCCGAGAATAGTTAAAATGTTCTTCTTGAAGAATTGCATATCCCAGATTTTGAATCTTTAAAGGGATTTCATTGAAAGAAGTGGTTTTGTTTGAAACACATAGTAGGAGGGTATGAAATAAAAATCTGGTTGCAGAAGGAAAATAACCTTTTTGTAAG
The DNA here is from genome assembly GCA_030545235.1 of Helianthus tuberosus. Taxonomy (NCBI): domain Eukaryota; kingdom Viridiplantae; phylum Streptophyta; class Magnoliopsida; order Asterales; family Asteraceae; genus Helianthus; species Helianthus tuberosus. Next base: position 3,619 of record JARYGA010029210.1, read on the forward strand.
GTAAGTTTCTTCATCATTGTGGCTTCATACCCTCTCTCAATGAAGTCAGTTTGTAACTCGTTTTTAGTGAAAGAAGTTTTACCTTCCTGATCATCGAGTTGAAAGACCTCTGAAATGGATTGTGGCGTGATTTGGACAGCTTTACCCTTTATAGAAGAGTGTATGGTGGTTGCAGTGTCTCCTTGTTTTTCAAGGGTTGCATTCTTCCAGAACTCTCTTTGGGTCTCCAAATAGATTGGTGCATCGGCGGTGAACAAAGTTTTGTACTTTGATTTTGCCATGGTGTCAATGATGGAATCGAAAACATTGGTGGTTCCTGGTTTTGTGAGAAGACCCAGGAGATTGTGAGATGGTTTATATGGGATTTCAGTGGAGATTGACTTTTGAGAGGCTGTTTTCGATGATGATTTGGAAGTGGGTTTTGCAGATGGCTTCGATTTTGTCATTTTTGAAGAGAATGATCGAAGAAATTTGTGAAGGATGAGATGAAAAACTGCTTTGAGAAGAGAATTTTTAAGAATTCAATTCGATAGTAAAACCCTGTTTTGGTGATGAGTGGGGATTTTTATAGGGAAGAAAGTGAATGCTGACGTGGCAGCCGTTACAAAAAGTCTGACCGCTATGTACTGCCCACGTGACAACCCCTGGTGAAAGTGAAGGATAGTAGTTTTATGAAAGTGACTGATGAAGGCAGGGGTAGTAAAGCAGTGGATGATTTTCACTATCAGTGGATAGCATATCAGTGGATAAGACACTGCTTTTGAACAACAGAGTTTATCAAAGGAATGAGAGAACAGGGGTTGACTTTCAGCAGTGGACAGACTTTTGAAGTAGAGCAGACTTTTGAACAATCAGTGGTTATGGCAGACTTTTAAGGATTTTAATGAAAATTTCATTTTTAGCTATTTTTATGGATGAATTTTTTATTTTCTGAAAACATTTTGTTGCTTTTATTCATAGAAAAACAAGATGTTGCTTGTTATTCCATGTTCAGCATCCCAATCCTAGAGACCAAGCTTTCAAAAGTGGCTGTATCAAGTGCTTTTGTGAGCACATCTGCCAGCTGGTCTTTAGTTGGGACATGATGCAGAGAAATCAAACCTTTTTCATAGCAATCCCTCACAAAGTGATGTCTGATGTCGATGTGTTTGGTGGTAGAATGCGAAACTGGACTTTTGATGATATTTTATGCTGCCTGGCTGTCCAACATGAGTGGTGTCTTTAAGGCAATAATACCAAAATCCAGTAACTGATTTTGAAGCCACAGGAGTTGGGCTGTACAGCTTGCAGTAGCAATGTTTTCAGCCTCAGCAGTGGATGTTGAAACTGCTGCTTGCTTTTTGCTTTGCCAAGAAACCAAGCAATCACCTAGAAACTGGCACCCTCCTGAAGTGGACTTCCTTGTGGTGTGACATCCGGCAAAGTCACTGTCTGAAAAACCTGAAAGCTTGATGTTCCCATTAGCTGGATACCAGATACCAAGTGTGGGAGCACCTTTTATGTATCTGAAGATCCTATTTACAGCAATGAGATTTGATTTTCTGGGAGCTGATTGACTTCTTGCACAGACACATGTTGCAAACATGATGTCTAGTCTAGATGCAGTTAGGTACGGTAAAGACCCAATCATGCTTCTATAAAGTGTTTGGTCAATCAGCTCATCTTTTTCATCAGCATGACCAGCTTATTTGTTGCCATGGGTGTGCTGCATGGTTTACAATCATTCATATCAAATTTGGTCAAAAGTTCTTTAGCATATTTGTTTTAATGAATGAAAGTTCCATTTTGCATTTGCTGTACTTGGAGGCCAAGAAAGCATTGCAGCTCACCCATTGCACTCATTTCAAACTCAGCTGTCATGAGTTCTCTAAACTCTTTACACATTTTGTTACATGTGCTTCCAAAAATAATGTCATCCACATAAATTTGGACAATCATTAAATCCTTCCCTCTCCATTTAGGAAACAGTGTTTTATCAATGGTACCTCTTTTGAAACCATTTGAGAGTAGAAAGTTGGAAAGAGTTTCATACCAGGCTCTTGGTGCTTGTTTCAGGCCATACAAGGCTTTGTTTAGCATGTAGACATGATCTGGATAAAATGGATGCTCAAAACCTGGAGGTTGACAAACATACACCTCTTCTTGAATTGTACCATAGAGGAAAGCACTTTTGATATCCATTTGAAACACCTTCATGTTGTGGTTGACAGCAAAGGCCAAGAACAGTCTAATGGCTTCCAATCTTGCAACAGGGGCGAATGTTTCATCATAATCAATCTCCTCTTCCTGTCTGTAACCTTGAACCACAAGCCTGGCTTTATTCTTGACAACAATACCCCTTTCATCAGTTTTGTTCTTGAAGACCCACTTTGTGCCAATGGGACTAACCTCTTCTGGCAGTGGTACAAGCTCCCATACTTGTTGTCTTTTAAACTGTTGGAGCTCCTCTTGCATGGCTTCTACCCAGCTGTTGTCTTTCAGTGCCTCTTGGTACTTGACTGGCTGATGGAGTGATAGAAAACCAGCAAAAAGACAAATGTTTTGGGTTTGGCTTCTTGTGAGCACCCCTTCATTGATGTTGCCAATGATTTGATCAGGTGGATGAGATCTCAAGAAGATTAAATCTCCTTGGTATGGTATGATGGCATTTGTTGGAGAAGGCTGCAAATGTGTATCATCTGAGCTAACCACTGCTGGGGACTTTGATGATCCAGCAGTGGCTTCAAAAGGTGGTGGAATAGGAGGTAATGAAGTGGACAACTGCTGACTTTTATCCATTGTTTGAGGACTTTTGTCAGCAGTGTTTGAGGATGTGGAAGCAGTGGTTGATGGGCTACTTTGGACAACAACTGTTGAGGTAGCAGTGGTTGAGCTTTGACAACTGTTTTGAACAGCTGATGCTTTTCCCTTTGTGGCAGACCTTTGAGGGATGATGATTTCATACCCATAGTCTGGTGTTGTATCCTCTGATGGACCTGCACTGTTAGTCTTGACAGCAGTATTTTCAAAAGTAAATTTTTCAAGATCAAACAGATCTGCAGGATTTGCTGGGATTTTCGTTGATGAAAGTTCATTGAACTTAACATTCAAAGTCTCCTCCACTGCCTTGGTCCGTGTATTGAACACTTTGTAGGCCTTGGCAGTGGTTGAGTATCCCAGATGATAACCACAATCAATTTTGGCTGCAAATTTTGAAATGGAACCTTTTAAGTTCAAAATAAAGCCTGGGCAGCCAAATACCTTGAAATATGAGATCAGTGGTTTGATTTTATACAGAATTTCATAAGTAGTCTTTTTGTGCCTGGGGTTTATTAAAACTCTGTTCTGGACATAGCAAGCAGTGTTTACTACCACTGCCCAGAAAATTATTGACAAACCTGAATCTGCAAGCATAGTTCTGGCAGCCTCAATCAAAGTTCTGTTCTTTCTTTCAACCACCCCATTTTGTTCTGGTGTTCTAGGGATGCTGTACTGCCTTACAATCCCTTTCTTCACACAGAAGGCATCCAACTCCTTATTTTTAAATTCTATGCCATTGTCACTCCTGAAGCTTTTCACTGGAAGGTCAAATTGCTTTTCAACCTGTGTCACAAAGTCTTGCAAAATTCCTGCAGTCTCATCTTTTGAGTGTAAAAAGAAAGTCCATATAAACCTAGAAAAGTCATCAACAATAACCAAACAATATCTTTTCTTCTTGAGGCTCATGACTTGAACTGGGCCAAACAAATCCATGTGTAGCATTTGCAAACACTGGGTTGTTTTGGACTCTTCAATGGACTTGTAAGAACTTTTATGCTGTTTTCCTTTTAAACAGGAAATGCAATGTTCAGGACATGAAAACAATTTTTGTGGTAGGCCTCTCACCAAACCATTTTTTGAAATTTAAGTGATTGTCTTAAGATTTGTGTGCCCCAGCCTTCTGTGCCAAAGTTCTGTCTCTTTGTTAGAGGCAGCTGAGAACAGACAGGCATCAGCTCTGGGACACTCTTTTGACATATCAACAACATAAACATTGCCACTTCTTTGAGCAACAAGTTTAGTTTGACCAGTTTTGAGTATTGCTTCAATCTTCTTGACCATTTCTAGTCCAACAATCCTACAACAATCTTTTGTGAAGAATGACCCAAACCCTTTGTCACTCATTTGTGATACACTCAGAAGGTTGAATTTTAGATTGTCTATCAGATTGACATTTTCAAATTTTACATTTCCAGATTGCACTGTACCAGACCCCAGAACTTTCCCTTTACTATTATTTCCAAAGGATATATCACCCCCTCCATGGATTTTAAAGTCTTTGAGGAGGGCTTTACATCCTGTCTTGTGCCTGGAGCCTCCACTATCTACATACCAAAGACTATCAAAGCATGCAGAAGCTCCCTACACATGAAGTAAAAAGATTAGTTCATTAGGGTCTCCAAAGCCAGCAGGGCTTTGGATGGGGTCTCAATAGTGTCTGGGATGGATGCATAATGATGGACAGTGGTTAGGTCAGGGGTTTGAACTGTTTTAGGACAGTTTTTCTCTAACCACTGTTGTGGGTCCTGACCAATCACCTGCTGGTAACCAAAAGGATGTCTGTTCACTCTGGGTTTAGAGGGCCTTTTGTAGGCCTCATAAACGTGTGGAATCCTTTGGTAGGACTGTTTTTCCTTGCCTTTTCTGAACTGATTGGCAGGGGTTGCATCAGTAACCTGAACATCTCTTTTGACAGATGTTTGGTTCAGCTGTTTTGTGACAGCTGTTTGAACTGGCACGAACAGTGGTTGTTTCTTGGTGAATTTGACAGATGTTGATGATGATGATGGACTCAAGGATGTTTTAGCAATGTACTCATTTTTTTTCACATCAAAGTTTTTGAGATACACACATGCTTGAGTTTTGTGGTTAGTTTTACCACAAACAATGCAACTTTCAGCTGAAACAATGACACTTGTTCTGTTTAAATCATAAGCTTTTAAGTGGAAACAATCTTTTGTTAGATGATTCCTTTTCTCACAGATTTCACAAAACAAGTTATCAATTTTTTCTTTCTTCTTTCTCTTTTCAGACTCCTTTGCAGCAGAGGTTTTAACCACTGCTGGGATGTCCTTGAGAGGTATGACTTTAGCTTTTGGAGCTTTAACACCATCAGTTGATGTAAAGTCCATTGGCTTGAAATTTTCAAGAATATCACACTCATCAGACCATTTTAGTTTAAACTGATAATCTTCAAGCTCCTCAAAAGTAGAGGATCCCATTGGTCTGTCAAGTGTGATTTTGTTACCAAGTTTGTCAGTGATTTTCACTTCTTGGCCATTCTTGTTTGTGGGGATGAACTCAGTGGTTACATCAGCGGTTTGAACAGATTTTCCAAAAGCAGTGGTTTCATCATCATGTTTTCTATAACCAAAACCAAATTTCACATTGCTTTTTATCTGTTTTTCAAGCATAACCTCATACCCTTTGCATGATTCCACCCATCTCTCACATGTGATCTGGGTGGACTCCAACTCTTTTTTGCAAACTTGGTATTTTTCTACCATAGTTTGGAGTTGAGTTTTGGTTATGCTTTGTTCTTCTTTCAGACTGCTGATTTTTTTTTCCTTTTCAGTTAATTTGTTTTTAAGTTCTTTTAAAGATCTTTCAAATTTGACTTCATCAGTTAAGATTTTGTCCCGAAGGTTTTCATTTACCTCTTTGATGTTAGCAAAAGAAATAATGCAATTGTCAGAACACAATTTTTCAAGAACTTGAGGTGATACCTTGGCAGCAGCCATCATTGCACAGTCACATTGATGATTCTCTTCATCATCAGCTCTCACCTTCTTTTCACCAGCCTTTTCTTCCTTCTCTTCTTCTTTGTCTTCTTCAGACCATGGATCTGTCATTGGTTCAATCAGGGTACCTGAACTTTCTCCCAACAGTGGTTCACCAGCCACAGCAGTAACCACTGCTTTAGTCACCTCATCCACTGTTTCAATACTCAGCTGTTCCTCTTCAGTTTCAACCCCCTCCTGTATTGACTCTAATGCCATCAAACAAAATTCATTATGAGAAGAATCATTAGAAGCATAGAGTGCAAAATTTTCATCACTAAGGTCTTCAGGCATACTGCTCCAGTCAACAAACCCTTGAGTGAAAAAACTTTGTTGATATGGTTGTACTGCTGCTGGAGCAGTGGTTTGAGGTGCAGGCTGCACTTGTGCCTGGGGGACAGGGGTTTGAACATATTGGATCTGTGGAACAGTAGTTTGGACATAGTGCACTGGCACAGGGGCAGCAGCATAGTGAGCAGTGTTCACTTGAGCTGCTGGGGCATACTGGGCATAGTGCACAGTGCTTTGATTCTGAGGTCTAGGATTTGAGCTAGGGTGAGTGATTATGGGACCATTAGTTTGACTCCTGCATTCCCTAGCGAAGTGTCCCAACCTATTACACTTGTAGCACTTGATTTTCGATTTATCCAACCCAACCCTTAGATTCCCATGCAAACCTGGGAATTTTCGCCCTGTTCTTTTGTAAAATTTGCTAGTTCTAACACTTAGCAAAGCCAGTTGGTGCAGGATGTCCATTTCCTCTAAGTCAGTGGGATCAAAATGCTGTAAGTCATTGAGTTCAAAGCTTAGATTGTCTGACATCTGGTTTTCGTTTGCAGTGAATGCATAACTTGCAGAGTGAGGATCAGGGTTGTTAAAATTTGCACCAGCAGTTATGTCAATGAAGTGATCAAAACCCTGATCCTTACCACTGCTCCCAGATTCTTCTTGACCCAGAAGAGCAGTGTTACCGAATGTATAATCATCAACGGCTTTTCCTGACTCTTGTAACTTCCTTTTCTGGTTCAACTCCCTTTCGTAGGTCAGGAGTCGACCGTGGAGTTGGGTCAAGGTCAGATCCTTGAACTCAGGTGAGTTTCGGGTGACAAAAGCTATGGTGTCCCATTTTTCTGGCAGTGACCTGAGGAACCTGCTATTCTGAGTTGAGTTTGTAAAAGTGGTGTTAACAAGCCTCAGTTCACTGATGTGACAACTGAAACGCTCAAATTGTTGCGTCAGTGATTCAACTCTAACATGACAAAATGTTTTGTACTGTTGGTTCAGGATTTCCCTATTGTTTTCTATGACTTCTTCGGTCCCCCCAAACTGTTCCATAAGCGCGTCCCATAACTCTTTGGCACTGTTACAGTGTAACAGTCCAGCATATATCTCATTGGGCAGCGCTGATGCTATGATGCTAAACGCTTTAGCATCTAGTTCGAACTTTTGATAGTCGGTTTCGGTATAATTTTCAACTGGTTTTGGAACGAACTTTTTAGCATCTTCAGCGCTTGGCACTGTGGGAACGTGGGGACCAAAGACGACAGACCTCCAACAACCTGTGCTTTGTTGAGCGAGGATGTGACCCATCCTCCTCTGCCAGATGTTGTACTCATTTCTTTTTAGCGTAGGTGGTTTGAAAAGCGAGCCGATGTTGTTTTTATCATCTTGAGATTGTGACGTCATTCTTGTTGTTTTACAGACACTGAGAAATCAACTTTAATGGTGATTAATCCTTGCTCTGTTTTTCAACGGACGAACAAACGATCAGTATCAACTGTTATGAGCCGAACTATTTACGTCAAAATGATTGTTAAATCAAATTTGACTGTCCAGGATCTGATACCAATTGTTGGATCTGAGTTTGTTTCTGATTGTATTTTGTGTTTGTAATTAAAATGAAAATGGATGAGTGTGCAGCGGAATTATGATGAAAACAAACTTTGCATACAATCAAACGAGAGTAATACTTTGATCACACATCTTTTCTCAATGAATCGGAAGATTGAATTTATTTCAATAACGATTACAATGATTGATGAATGAATGCAAACTCCCCCTCAGCCATAGCTCAGTGTTTGTTCGTGCAAAGAAGACGATGATGCAAAAGAGCTAATAGAACAGTACAAAGTACTGAACTATTTATAGGCACTTGCAAACCACTGAGCATCTTAGCTGACGTCACCATGAAAGTGACATCTAACCTCCTAACAAACTCTAACCCCTGATCTATACAAACACTGCTATGTTAACTACTGCTATTAGATTATATTACAAAACAAACTATAGATCAGTTGCTGCAACCTTCCACTGCTGTGAACCCAGCAGTACTTGTCCGGATCAGCAGTGCTTGACTCAAGGCAGTAGATTGAATCAGCAGGGCTTTAGTCTTTCATCAGGTCTTTACTTGAGCAACAGTTGTAGGTCAGCAGTTTGCACGATCAGCGGATAGGAGGTCAGCAGATGTTGAAACCACTTTCAAGGGGAGAGACTTGTATGTAAACATCTGCTTATTCTGGATCCACTGCTCTGATCCAGTTTTGGCTTTAATTATATGTTCCTCTAATAGGGTTCAATCCCAACAGTTATGCATACATAGGAAAATAAAAATGAATCTTGGATTTTGAATCTGAATACATTATTTGGATTTTGAATCATGACATATAGGAAACAAAAATGAATCTTGTTTGAATTAATAATAATTAATGTATATTAATTTATAAATGGATTTAAAGAATTAATAATGAATTAAATAAATCCTTATACTTAAAATTATCAAAATATCCCTACTTTTAACTGAATGATTTAACTGAGTTAAGAGTTAGGGAGTAAACTGGTAATAAAACGGCAATATCAGGGAGGAAAATGACACTTTTTAAATGGTTGGGGCAAAACTAGGCCTGACAATAAAAACCAATTTGGTTTTTTGGGTTATTTTGGGTCATTTTAAAAATAAGGATGGATCAGGATGACTTAAGAAATAATTAAGGATGGGTCAAGATGGGTTGTATGATATATATTTAAAATAATTCATGGGTCAAAATGGGTTGTCAGGATGGATAGTATGATATCTATGATAAACAAAGTTTATCATATACTTTACAAATCCAGATTCCATAATGAGCTAGTATAAAAACACCCTAACACAGTTGATCTTTAGAAATTGATCTGATCGATTATCATTTCCATATTTTAATCATGGTTATCACTTCCCCACTTCTCTTTTAACCTTGTCTGTTCTTCTCCTATTCATTTCCATATTTTAATCCCTTTGTCATCGACTCATCACAAATAATCTCATAATTTCAAATCCATGCTTACTACGTGAAGATACATATCCGAGTCCGGATATAATCCCTAAGGACGAACTGAACAACACATGGACAAACATTCTGAAGACCTCCGTTCCCCATGTCATCGAGGACGAACATCCGTTTAAGTGCGTCTGGATGAATGACGTCATCACAGTTGACCGTTATAAATACCCGGCTCAAGTACATTGCCAAGTACGATTTTCTGAACCTTCGTCCTTACTTTCTCTCTCTATTTTCTCTCTCTACCAATACTTATCCTCACGCCAGAGGATGGTCGCAGAGGGGCCCTCCCATCTCTATGACGAGCCTAACGGTTTACTGTTTTGCAGGTGAAGGTTCCATCTCCCACAAGATCCAAATTTCTCCTTTTACAGGCTCCGGCCTTGACCGATTTTTGGATCTTCAATTGGCGCCATCCGATTTCACAGCTCACAGTCCTTCACTCTAGTGAATTTCTTGAGCAACAAAATAAACTGATCTATGGCGGCCTCGGGTTCTTTGAATTCAGGATCCATAGTTGCTAGTGCACAAACTACAGCTCCAGCAAGTATCACATCTACGGTTTCAGATCCTTTGAGCTCGGGACCAGGCACAACTCTGCCATTCATACTGATGCCAACTTCTTAGATATCGGAGTTTGACACGGAATTTCTTTCCAAAAATGCAAGTCTCTTACGACGCTTAAAAGCTCAACAAGCTAGAGATGAACAAATCCTTGGTTTACGAACCAGGCTTTTTCATGATGAAACTCTGGTAAGGACTATGGGTCCTATAATTTCCGCTTCTCCCACTTTCTCCACAATAATTACTTCGGAAGCTTATAACAACTACGTGCAGCTCTCATCCGGACCATCTCTAGCAGTCATGATACGCTCTGTTCCTCAAATGGAAGAAGCCAATGATCCGGATCTGACAAAGCCGTATCATCCAGTTTCGATGACGGCCAAATCCAAATTCAGTGTCGACATCACACACGCTTAGCTTCCTCCAAAGCTCAAAATGCCAACAACAGTAAAGAAATACGATGGCACTACGGACCCGGATGATCACATGTTTGATTTTGACGGGGCCGCACGTGTTGAGGAATGGCCAATGCCAGCCTAGTGTTTTATGTTTGCACAAACATTAACCGGGGCTGCAAGAGTGTGGTTCGATGCTCTGAATGAAGGATAAATCAACGATTTTGAGGAGTTCCGAAGGTTGTTCCTTCAGAACTTCAGCCAACAAAGGCACTATTCCAAAGAAATCACCGAAGTACATAACATCCGGAGGAAAGATGGTGAATCTCTGGATAGCTTCATTGATCGATTCAATCGAGAAAGTATGCATATCAGCGGGGTCGTAGATCAACTAAGGATATCCGGCTTCTGTCATGGTGTCCGGAATAATCAGTTGGTAGAAAAACTGCACGAAAACCTCCCTAAAACAATGGAAGTGCTCATGGAGCGAGCCCGAGCCTTCGCTCGAGGAAAAAAATGCTTGTAATCCGGCACCAGAGACGGATCAAAAGATGTCGTCTTGGAAGAAGAATGGTGGCTCCGTATTCGATAAAACTTCATCCGGAAATAGGGGCGATCGCACCCTTACAGCAGAAATGATCGATCCCAGCGCGGAAGAAGTTCCAGATCTCGGTTCTATAATCTACCAGACCTTTCCAAAACTCCTAGTGAGATCCTCAGCGCCGAAGGAGCAAACTTTCCTACACCTCCAAAGCTCCGGAATCCGGGGGATAAGAACTCCAAAAAGTACTGTGACTACCATCATGCACGAGGCCACAACACGGACGATTGCTGGTCTCTGAAGCAGGAAATTGAGAAAGCAGTCCGATCCGGCAAGCTGTCACATCTGGTAAAGGAGATAAAAGAAGGAAAATCTTCTGGTAATTCGGTAGTAATCCGAATAACCAGCCAGTAATTTGCATGATCGGGAAAATGAATAACCAGGGCATCAAACGGACCAATCATCATATGGCTGCTTGGATGCATCAACCGATCGCTTTCCCTCCGATCACTCCGGGTGAAGTCAAAGACGGACCGATCATTGTGTCTGCAGTAATTGCAGGACACAAGGTCCGGAGAATCTATGTTGATAGCTGAAGTGCTTCAGAAATCATGTACCAGTAGTGTTTCCAACAGCTGGCTCCGCAAACCAAGGCAAAGCCGATACAAGTATCTATGCCATTGGTAAGCCTCTACGGATAAGTGGTTCAGCCGATCGGACAAATCACGTTACCAACTACGTTGGGTACTGGAAGTCTGATCAGAACTGTCAACTTAACATATCTGGTGGTTGGAGCTAGGTCCGTTCATAACGTCATATTAGGGAGACCAGGGATGTGTGCTTTCGGCATTATCAGCTCCACCATTCATGGGTCATTGAAGTTTCCTACCGAAGCTGGTGTAGCAACTTTACACTCTGAGTCCACCATGTGCGTAGCTGAAATACGGCAAAGCGAGGGGAGTAATGCGCAGCCTCCGTCTCTCCTTACAGAGGAATGGGCTATTCACCCACATTTTCCGGAACAAAAGATTGCTATCGGAGCTCAACTCCCCGAAAGAACCAAGAAGCGACTATGGAAGCTACTATCCAGTTCCCTTGATGTCTTTGCTTGGCAAACTTCCGACATGGTTGGAGTCCCTCGCTCTTTGGCTGAGCACAAGTTGAAGGTATCGCATTCAGTAAAGTCGATCACTCAAAGGAAGAGAAATATGGCTTCGGCTCGTCACAAAGCCATTGCCGAAGATGTACGTAAATTGTTAAATGCTGGAATTATCAGGGAGGTACGGTACCAAACCTGGGTTTCCAACCCGGTAATGGTCACCAAAAAAGACGGCACCTGGAGGATGTGTGTTGATTTCTCCGACCTTAATAATGCATGTCCGAAGGATTGCTACCCTTTTCCGGAGATTGATCTAAAAATTGATTCTTTAGCAAGCTTTTGCCTTAAATGCTTCTTGGACGCATATAAGGGCTACCATCAGATACAAATGGCTTTGGGGAGACGAAGACAAGACGACATTCGTGACCAACGAGGGTCTCTTCTGTTACACCAAAATGCCGTTCGGACTAAAGAATGTCGGAGCTACCTACCAGAGGCTGATGGATAAACCATTCAAGGGTCAAATCGGAAGAAACTTGGAAATTTACGTGGATGATCTGGTCATCAAAAGCGAAGCCGAAGATAACATGATTGACGACATACTCGAAACCTTCACTAGGCTTCGGAGTATCAATCTCAAATTGAACCCCAAAAAATGTTCTTTCGGCCTAGAGGAAGGCAAGTTTCTGGGTGTATGGATAACTCAATCCGGGATCCAGGCGCATCCGGATAAAATTCAAGTCGTAATCTCCATGCAACCTCCAAAAACGGTAAAAGAAATCCAATCTCTGAATGGTAAGCTTGTGACTCTTCACCGTTTCATTTCTAAGGCAGCTGACCGTACCGTACCATTCCTTTCATGAACGTGCTAAAAAAGTGTACCGGTAAGGGTCAGATAGAATGAACGGTGGAAGCTGATTCGGCATTTCAGGAATTAAAAGTTTGTCTTGGGTCCTTACCCACATTAACCGCACCAATCACCAGGGAAACTGTCACCGTATATCTCTCCGCTTCTCACTTCGTCATCAGCGCAGTACTCGTGGTACACCGAAACCAAGCACAAATTCCGGTTTACTATGTGAGCCGCATTTTAAAAGACTATGAGACTCGGTACCCAATGATGGAAAAGTTAGCACTCGCCTTGGTGCATGCATCCAGACGGCTCCGAAGGTACTTCCAGGCCTTCAACATAGAAGTGCAAACTAATCTCCAAATCAAGCAAATCTTGAGAAAACCGGAGGTCTCTGGACGACTCACCAAGTGGGCGATTGAGCTTAGTGCTTTTGACATTACCTACCGAACCCGAGGTCCGATAAAAGGTCAAGCGGTGGCAGATTTTCTTACGGAGGTCCCTACCGGAGAAAGCACTAAGGAAAAACCCGTTTTTTCCAAAAGTTCGGAATTTGTATACAGACAGAGCCTCCAACAAAGAAGGGTCCGGAGCTGGTTTAATCTTGATAGATCCGGAAGGGATAGAGTACACCTACGCTCTGCGTTTTGAGTTCAAAACTTCAAACAATGAAGCAGAGTACGAGGCCCTTTTAGCCGGACTCCAAACCGCGGCCAAAGCCGGCGCAAGTTCCGTCCTGGCTCACGTTGATTCATTACTGGTCGCCAACCAAGTTAATGGAGGATACGAAGCACGCGAGGAAAAAATGGTTCGGTATTTAAATCAAGTCAACAGTTTAATGTCCACGTTCTATTCATGCAAGATAGTCCACATCCCGAGAAGTAAGAACAAAAAAGCTGACGCTCTGAGTAAGCTTGCATCCGTCGCATTCTGTCATCTATCTAAGGAGGTACTGGTTGAAACCTTGCAAGCCCCGGCTATCCACCAACCGAAGGCTGTGATGTCAATCTCCGTACAAGAAAAATCATGGATGACCCCAATCCTGGATTTTTTGAAAAGTGGCACGCTACCGGAAGATAAAGCTCAGGCGAGGAAGATGAAGGTCAAAGCGCTTCAGTACCAGGTTCATGATGGAAAGCTTTATCGGAAGACATTCTTGGGCCCGCTCCTAAGATGTCTTACGCTGGACGAAGCCAGCTATGTTATCCGGGAAATCCATTGGGGGATCTGCGGCATATATTCCGGACCAAGGATGGTTGTGGCCAAAGCAATGAACGCCGGATATTTTTGGCCGGACATGCATCAGAGCGCCGTCAATGAGTTGCAAGCATGCGAAGACTGCCAGAGGCACGCCCCAATCAGCCATCGAGCAAAGAACGATCTTGTACCCGTAACCTCGGCTTGGCCCTTCCAAAAGTGGGGAATCGACATCGTCGGTCCTTTCCCCGTCTCCACCGGAGGAAAAAGATTCCTGTTGGTCGCCATTGATTACTTCACAAAATGGATCGAGGCCAAACCTCTCCGGACCATTACCGGAGATCAGATACTGAGGTTCGTCTGGGAAAATATAGTGTGCAGATACGGAATACCGCTTTGCATTATCAGCTACAATGGGAATGATGTGCACAAAGTGGTTTAACTAAATTAACTAAATTAAACCCTAAACTAGACTCTCTAAGTTTTAAATTTATAAAACTAAGACTCTCTAAACCCTAAACCACACGACCCGGCAAGTGTACCGATCGATGTAGCATAGCCTAAGGAAGTCCGAGTATCGAACCCAAGAGACTCTACTAAATTACGCTAATGACTCTATCTAGACTTAGACTGACACGGACTTAACTAATTGTTTATTGATTGGGGGGGTTTTCTAAAAATCCTAAGAATGCAAATAACGAATAACTAGATTAGCTAAATAACTAACACGAACTCGAACGAAGACTTTGATCAGAGATGATGAAGACTACCTAGGCTAGACGCAAGCTAAACTCAGAATGGATTTCTATTCGATGATTTTGTGGTGTGGAACCGGGATCTTTAGATACTAAACCTATTAAGACACCACTAAGCCCCTCAAACACTCTCAAGGCGATTCTTGTGGCACTACCTAGGCTGTTACGCTTACCGGTTTTCTAGATTTCCTCACAGTCCTCTAGTTTCTTGAAAGTGCCTATATAAGACGCTCTACCTCACAGCGCGAACGTCTAAAGCAACTACGGGTTTTAATCTTGGTTTAATAGACAATGGAATGTTAAGGACTTATAACCAAACCGAGACCTATTAATAACCTCGAGCCTCACAGTGACAAGTTTAGCAGAACACTTGATTTTATTAAATTACCGAATATTACTTCTAAGGTTACTTACTCGATTTTCACCCTAAAGGATTAATGATCTATTACGTGATAAAGACCGTCACCTAAATCAAGAACCCTAGCACAACCCTATTATGTGATAAAGACCGTCACCAAGGATTATACGAAGCAATAAATAGTGATAAAATAAACGTCAAGCACGCATATGCACCAAGTTAAATTCCCGAAGCTTTTACAATACAAGAAAAACCCACAACCACGCCAAAAATCGAATAAAGAACCAAACTTTATTTAACTATTGTCATTAGCCTAGGTAGTTTATGAAGTTTAGCCGGAAAACATGTCTAAAAACATAATATCAATCAATAACAATTCTGAATTCATCTTGCAACAAAGTAAAACGAACGAAAAACAAAGAAACAGGAAGTTTAAACCCGTAATCTCTACTCCCGAGCGCTCCAAAGTGTTACCCGATGATTCCTTGCTTCCCAAGATGCTCCAAAACCTTCAATCAGCCTTCCAATCTGCTTGACAACTCCAAAATTCGTAATCTCTTTGCTGACTTCATCCGATGTTGTATATATCCCCTGACTAACCGACTTCCATATCAGCGGCCCGTTCACAAAAATCTCATCCCAATTCTAAGCCCATGTGCGGCCCACTCTTGTCTGCCGCCACCTTAATTCAGCAACAACCCCCTAAATATTATTAGTGGCCTCCCAAATAAATGGGCTATGTCCACTGTTCGTCCAAAATTATAATGCAGCCCCCCAAAATTTATTTATTCCGTATGCGTCCAAGTCTGACTATATATATTATATTATCATAAGATAATACATATATTTGTTTCAATGCCCAAAATCATAAATGTCAAGTATTTTTCGCTGGGCTCTAATTCATCACGGCCCATTTGAAATTGCTCCATACTCATTGATATTCCATATATGCATCTGATTTCTTTTTTTTTAGAGCCCACTAAACCTTGTCCAAATTAATGTATGCATGGCTTCAATTTTAATAATATAGAGGTACAGTGGTCTCGGCCCAATCACAGAAAATAGCGCCAATTTTACTCTGGTCACTGGCATTCTACTCTGGCCAACTAACAGGTCATTTTCATATTACTCGTTTTCGCTCCATTTGCACCAGGACCTGCCAAAACAAAAAATAATGTAATATAACACTAAAACTAAGTAAAAACAAATAAAACCTATACAAAACGTATACAATTCACAAGGGACAAATATGTGTATTTTACCCCACATCAGGGAAGCAGTTCGCAGAGAAATGTTCAAGACTTGGTGCGAAAGAATGCACATTGAGCAAAACTTCGCCTCGGTTGCCCATCCCCAAGCTAACGGACAAGTAGAAAGGGCCAACCGCAGCATCGTGGACGGTATAAAAAAGCGTCTAGGGAAGGAAGGTGTTTCCTGGGCAGATGAGCTTCTGCACGTCCTATGGGCGCTCAGGACGATGCCAAAAACAAGCACAAGGGAAACTCCTTTCAGCTTGATATATGGCTCGGAAGCGGTCATTCCTGCCGAAGTTGGTATCCCTACTCCCCGCATGCAGCAGAATGAAGAAGAAAATGAACAGCAACTCCGTTTGAACCTCGACCTAGCCGAAGAGCGAACAGAGCTCGCAGCTATCCGCGAAGCAAAATACAAAAAAGAGTTGGAAAAACATTACAACTCAAAGGTCAAAGAGGACCGTTTTAAAGAAGGAGAATATGTCATGAGAAGAAATGATGCTAGCTTGGCCGAAGGAACAGGAAAGATGGCACCAAAGTGGGAGGGACCATACGTGGTCAAAACCTCCGGAAAGAATGGTGCTTACACGCTTACCAAGATAGATGGAACTCCCGTTCCTCGTACCTAGAACGGGATGCACCTCAAAAGATGCTTCCTGTGAGGAAAAGTCTTGAAAGTTTTTTAATAAATTTGTAATACGGAGGCTAGGGCCCGTACTTTTCTGCCTTTCATGTATTGCGGAGGTTATTACCCGCATTTTTTTACTTTCCATGTATTGTGGAGGGTATTACCTGCACTTGTTTGAACGTTTTTACCAAGTATGTACTATCCGGAGAATATACTCCAGAATATTTAAATAGAATCCATGAATTTTCTATCATTAACAAGTTGCAACATAAAAATAGTCATCGGCCGAATCAGGGATGCTAACCCTAAAAAGTAAGGACGGACTGGCATCGTTCACATCTTTACTTTCACTTAAAAATTATCCTAAGTATAAGTAAGACGAATCCGCACATCAATAAGAACGTTCTAAAGAAAGAAAGAATTTAATCATAAAAACATGGACGCATGTAAGAAAAAAAATGATCACATCAAAAATAGCCGGATTAAAACATCCGGAATTCATTCTACCCATTTACAAAAAGTAAGGATAATTGTCAAGACATACAAAAGGTAAGAACGATAATCATTACAAAAATAAGGTGCATATCCCAAATGACCGGATATGTCCACCTAAAATCTTAACCAATTAAAACTTACACAGGTGCATACCCCAAGGAACCAGGTATGTCCACCTCATTCTTTCGAAGATTCCACTCCAGCAAAGAAAAGAGCATCTTTAATCTTGGAGAGTGGTTCATGAGTAAGCTTCGGAAGATCATCTATCACCAGGAAAGTTAAGGATTCATAGTAAGCCACGGCCGTATTCAAATCAGCTTCAGCATTCCGATTCAACAGAGGGACTTCCGCATAACGGGTTTTCTTCTTGAGCGCATGAACATACCCTTGATGTAGACCGGTGTTAACCCTGACGAAGCTCATGGAATTATTTACTGCCGCCACGGCCGCAGTCATCTTCGGTCCTCTGTGAACGTTCTTCGCCAATAGTTGTGCTCCTTCAGACAAAAGCCACGCTTTCGTTGCTTGCAAATCCTCGACCTTCGCCAATAGATCAGCACTCTCTAGCTTAAGTTCCTCGATCTCGGCCTTATGATGCCCCTTCATCTCCTCAATCCGAGCTTTTAGGTCGGCCTCTCCTGTTTTAAGAGCATCATGCTCTGACCAATGTGTTAGAAAAATCTAAAAGATGAGAAAAATTAAATCAAGTAAAGGACGGACCTGCCATCATCTTCTCATAAGCCGAACGAGCATTCGAAACCGACTCTTCCATCTTGGCTAGGACTTCCTTGTGCTCCTCATCCTTTTTCCTGGAAGATTCAGCAAAACTCCGCAACTCCGCCGAAATTTTGTCTCGTTCTTCCACGGCGGAGGCAACAGCAGCTTGAGAAGATTGATTCTGAGTAGTCAAAAATTTAACTTTCTCCTTCTGGGTCCGAAGGTCTTGAGAGAGTTGGGAAAGCTTCTTCTCAGCATCCGGAGTTCTTTGTATTTTGCATTTCAGGGAAAGAGTTTCCTTCTCCAGATTTTCCCTCACAGACTCCGCCTCAACCAACCGACGGTATAATTCCGTCACTTAAACATTAAATTGAGCTTGATTAGATAACATCGCCGCACCAAGATCTTGATTTTTCATCTTCCGGCTCAGGGCATGGTCCAGAGGAGTGCTGATATTAAAAAGAAACGTCCTGGCAATAAGATCATCCATCACCGAGTCCTTATTCCGGACATCCCACTCCGGTACAAACTTTTCATTGGTTGTTGCCGGGTCTATCTCCATATCATCCGAGAATACATCTGCATATCAAAAAAAGGACATCAACTCAGGTCCGAACCAAGATGGAGGAAGAGAAGATACTTGATCTTCCTCGTCATCAATAAAACAGTCCGGACCTAAAGATGAGTCCAAAATTGTACCTGAAAAGGTTGCCATCTTCGGCTCACTGTGAGTTTTTCCATCCCCTTTGCTCGTAATCACCGGATTCTCCACTTCCATGCTTTCAGCTTCATTAACGGGGAGAAAACCCCCGGAAAAAGTGGGGGTGGGTGCAGAACGGGCTCGAGCGGCCTCCTCCCTGGATGACTTCCCACCAGAAAGGTGTTCATCAAATTCAGTCATCACATCGCCACGGGAATGAGAGGAACTCTTTTTTTTTCTTCATCTTCGGCATGGGAAGAGGGTCGGAAGTACGGATTTGAAGAGACTCGTTTTTTTCTCTTACGGATAAAACCCTTCGGCTCAACATCAGAAGTAACACCTTTGCTTTTTAGGGAACCAGAAGAAGGTTTATACTTCAAAGCTTCGTCCAAACTCCGAACCTCCGGATCACTATCTACATCATCTAAAATGGATCCCCTCCTAACTTGTGATCCAGAAGAACCGGTAACTTCCTTAGCAGTTTTGTCCATAGCAGATGTGGCATCAGTAGGAGGAGGTTCTAGAACATTTTGTTCAGGACGAATCTCATGAGTCGCCGAAGCAACCTGCTGCATAAAAGGGGATTCACCTTCATCTTGTTCATCAAAGTCAAAATCTAGAACGTTGAAGTTCGGAATCTTCAGTGCGTCCCTCAAAGACATCTCAGTTCCTGCATTTCAGAACAAAAAACAAGTTAGAAACAAAAAAGGAAAGAAGAAAGTGCCGAAGGGAAGGTAAAAGGCCGGGGACTTACTCTCACGCTTCGTGCGGATAACCGGCCAGTCCCTATCCCCTCGGCCCCAGGAAAAGCAAACCCGTCCCCACAAAAGAAGATGTTCAGGAAGGGGACGGATGGGGGATCGATTCTCAATTAGGGCTTTGGCTAACGTTTTGTTGAAAACAAAATCATCGCCCAAATCAAAGGACATGGATTGGTCCTTGAATCTCCACACCATCTCCGCCGGAAGACATCGGTCATCCAACCAGAAAAAGTTATCTTTCCAGTTCTTCAGGCTCGACCTTTCGTCTCCGGAGGGACTGGGGACTCCTTTCCGGTGGGCAAAGGTGTACCAGTCACCGGCCGTAATAAACTCGTAGAAATATCTAAAAACGTCAAGGTCCGGATTTTGGTTCAACGCCCTACAGGAGATTTCGAAGTGACTTATGCGGCTTTTTTAGAAAGGGTTCACTTGGCAAAGGTGAACCCGGAAGTACCGAATCACCCTAATTAAAAATTTCGAGAAGGGAACCCTGTAATTGGCAAAATTGCACACACGGGTGAACAGAGGGAACTTCCCTTGACGAAAAGGATATATAGCTTCGTTCTTCGAATGAAGGACCGGGTTGAGATCCAAAAGAATGTTATATTCCTGGACGAAATTATCCAGTTGGCGTTGGGTAAGAACGATAAAGCTTTCAGCAAGATTATCCTTGCCAGGAGCCATGGTAGTAGTGAAGAAAAGAAAGCACCTTTTAAAGAAGAAGAAGAAGAGGGGACAAAGAGGATAACAAGTTGAGGGAGAAAACTCGAGAGTAAAAAAGATGAAAAGTAAAATGTAAAAAGGGTCTTTATAGGAAGTTTTTTAAGTCGGTTTGGGCCAGTCCAATCAAACCGTCACTTCAATAGACGATCACGATTCTCGAGACGGGGTTTCGTAACCGTCACACGCGGGTGACTAACAGTCAAAACATTTGCGTCACCCACGCCACGTCAGGACCAATCATACAACGCCATGTTATTCGGTCAGATACATTTAAAAAAAACATTTTATTAAGTCCTTTACAAGACTTAACAAACTGGGGGACTTGAAGATACATATCCGAGTCCGGATATAATCCCTAAGGATGAACCGAACAACACATGGACGAACATTCAGAAGACCTCCGTTCCCCGTGTCATTGAGGACGGACATCCGTTTAAGTGCGTCTGGATGAATGACGTCATCACAGTTGACCATTATAAATACACAGCTCAAGTACATTGCCAAGTACGATTTTCTGAACCTTCGTCCTTACTTTCTCTCTCTATTTTCTCTCTCTACCAATACATATCCTCACGCCAGAGGGTGGTCGCAGAGGGGCCCTCCTAGGGATGGCAAAAAAGCCCAAGCCCGACGGGTATACCCGAAACATATGGGTCGGGTATACCCGAAGCCCAATGGGTATGGGCCGGGTACGGGCTTTAAAAAAGAAAAAAATCGGGTACAGGTACGGGTACGGGTATATGATTTAGTAATACCCGCCCGAAATCTGGGAAAAGGTGAAGAATGCGTGTGGTTCGGACGTCACTTGCCAAAAGTGGAAAAAGTGGAGAGTGACCCGTGTATTTATAGGATGCCAAAAAGGGAAAGGGTGAGCCGTGCGCATGGCACGCACCCGGATAGGTTATCCGCGCAGACGGGTCATCCGTGCGGATTGGCAATCCGTGCGGATGGGCAATCCATGCGGATTGGCCATCCGTGCGGACGCCACCTCCTTTGGTGTGTTCGGTGCGATGTAGATTCGGCTTCGATTTGCGAGCGATTCGATAGGGTTTCCTAATTAAATTACTTTCAGTCCCAACTACTTCTTATAGGGTTTGACTCGGAATTCGGGTTCGGGTTTGTTTATATTCGAGTTAGACTTCGAGTTCGATTGTGTTCGCTTGATTATCACAACATAAATTGACATAAAATAAACATGCACAGGTAACACGTAAGGCACACACACACGTATAACGGCAAGTAAAATACACAGCTCGAGTTACGATTTGATGTCGATTTGATTAGCATAGCTTGATTAACTTTATCGCATTGTTACTTCCTATCGTTCACAGTCGTAGGTCGATTGAAATACGGTTAGCATGATTCGATTATTGTAATGTACGAAATTTACTTCACATAATCTAAATATCATACAAACAATTCTACGAGTCACGTCGCGCGAAATCGGTCGTTGACTTTGACTTTCACTCGTGAAAACACGGGGTGTTACAGCCTCCCCTTGTTTTGGAAATTTCGTCCCGAAATTAAGCTGAAGCTGTAACTAGTTCGTGGATCACGTGTGAGAGTTCTTCGTTTGGACCATTGAAAATCGTCAAATTAACGAGGATTTTACGGTTAAAATCGACTGATTTTTGGATATGATAAACGAAAGTACAAGTGGTATCTGAGCAGGAGCTCGGTTGCGAGGATCATTTGTACTTAGTATGTATTACAACTGTGACTCTATTGGTTAGGTTCCGGTGTGATTTGTTTCGATTGCGATCCGACTCGTACGACGTGCGGAATTCGTGCATGAGTGAGATCGATGCACAAGAATGTACAATTTTTTTTTAACGTGATTCAATAGATTCGTAAGACGTGTACAAGCTTTCTCTCTCTAGTTTCTCTCTCTAACCTCCAAATGAGCAAAAGTCTCAATCTCTAACCCTAACACTTTTTATCGATAGGCAAAGGATTATAAGGGATTTCTCCTTATTTACATGTATGCCACCTTGCCTTTCTTAACCGGACATTACTCCTTCGTTAAACAGCTGTGGATACTTTGCCTTCATATCGCTTTCGAGTTCCCAAGTGAACTCCACGCCTCGTTTGCCTTCCCACCGGACTTTCACAATAGGAATGCGTGAGCGCCTGAGTTCTTTGGTTTTGCGATCCATGATTTCGACAGGCTTTTCCACGAAGTGTAATGTTTCGTTCACTTGTAAATTATCTAGAGGAACATGTAAGTCGGGGTCGTAGATGCACTTTCGGAGGTTCGACACGTGGAAAGTCGGATGGACATTGCTAAGTTCTTCCGGTAATTCGAGTCTGTAAGCGACTTTTCCGATCCTTTCCAGAATCTTAAAAGGTCCCACATATCGAGGCGCGAGTTTCCCCTTTTTTCCGAATCGGACTACACCCTTCCAAGGTGATACCTTTAGGAGTACGTAGTCACCAACGACATACTCACGGTGCTTGCGCTTTTTATCGGCGAGAAGTTTCTGTCTATCCCGAGCTTTCGCTAGATTGTCTCGGATTTGGAGAATTTTGTCTGTCGTTTCTTGTAGCAGCTCCGGACCGGTTAGTTGCGAGTGACCGATCTCGTGCCACACAATAGGCGATCGACATCTTCTTCCGTATAAGGCCTCGAAAGGTGCCATCTGGATGCTAGCCTGGTAGTTGTTGTTATACGAGAATTCGACTAACGGAAGGTGTCTATCCCAATTACCACCGAAGTCTAGAACACATGAACGGAGCATGTCTTCAAGCGTACGAATCGTTCTTTCAGTCTGATCGTCGGTTTGTGGGTGGAACGCAGTACTTAGATTAAGCGTTGTACCGAGTGCCGTTTGAAACGTTTCCCACAATCGTGAAGTGAACCGAGCATCACGATTAGAGATGATGTCACGAGGCGTCCCATGTCGACAAATGATCTCGTCGGTGTAGATTCGGGCTAATCGTTCTACCTTGTAGTCTTCTCGTATCGGCAGAAAGTGGGCTGATTTAGTCAATCGGTCAATAACAACCCAAATGCTATCGTGACCTGATGACGTGGTTGGAAGCTTGGTTACGAAATCCATAGCTATGCTCTCCCACTTCCACATGGGGATCGGAGGTTGTTCAAGCAAGCCAGAGGGTCTTTGATGTTCAGCCTTGATTCTAGCACAGGTTAGGCATTTTCCGACGTAGAGAGCGATATCCCGTTTCATTCCCGGCCACCAGTACCTATATCGAAGGTCGTGGTACATTTTGTCAGCACTAGGATGAATAGAGTATCGGGATTTGTGGGCTTCGTCCATGATAATCTGTCGCAGGTTAGTTCGCTTGGGAATCCAGATTTTGTCTAAGAAGTGGAATATCCCGTTAGATTTGCTCACAAGTTGGGCTCCATCGTGGTAGATTCTTTCTTTCTTCAAGGTGCGCTCGTTGAAACATGCATGCTGGGCGTCGCGAATAAGAGCTTCGAGATTGTGCTGGGCTTGAAGATTTCGAGTGCTAAGCAGATAACTCCGTCTGCTAAGTGCGTCGGCAACAACATTTGCTTTGCCTGGGTGATAACGAATCTCACAGTCGTAGTCGTTGAGAAGTTCTACCCATCGGCGTTGACGCATATTCAGTTCCCTCTGATTAAAGATGTGTTGTAGGCTCTTGTGATCGGTGAAGATCGTACACTTAGTACCATACAGGTAGTGTCGCCAAATCTTTAATGCAAAAACAACGGCGCCTAGCTCGAGATCGTGGGTTGTATAGTTCTTCTCGTGGATTTTGAGCTGACGAGATGCGTAAGCTATAACCTTGTCTCGTTGCATTAAGACACAACCGAGACCAAGGTTAGAAGCATCACAGTAGACAATGAAATTATCGTTTCCGTCGGGTAGTGTGAGAACAGGAGCATTGCAAAGCATGTACTTGAGGGTTCGAAAGGCAGACTCTTGTTTGGTTCCCCAGACAAAAGGCTGGTCCTTATGAGTGAGAGAAGTGAGTGGTACAACAATCTTCGAGAATCCTTCGATGAATCGTCGATAATAGCCCGCTAGCCCGAGAAAGGAGCGGACTTCAGTCGGATTCTTAGGCGTAACCCAGCTCTTAATAGCTTCAATCTTCGCAGGATCGACGAGAATACCCTGACTATTTACGATGTGACCCAGAAATTGAACTTCCCCCAACCAAAACTCGCACTTGGAGAATTTGGCGTAGAGTTGGTTCCCCTGGAGTAACTCGAGAACCAAACGTAGATGTTGCGCGTGTTCGGCTCTTGTTTTGGAATAGATCAAGACATCGTCGATGAACACGATGACGAAACGGTCAAGATACGGTTTACACACTCGATTCATCAGATCCATGAAAACTGCTGGTGCATTGGTTAGGCCAAAAGGCATGACAACAAATTCGTAATGGCCGTAACGAGTGCGAAACACGGTTTTGGGTATATCTTCCTCTTGTATACGCAGCTGATGGTATCCGGAACGTAGATCGATCTTCGAGAAACACGTAGCGCCTTGTAGCTGATCAAACAAATCGTCGATTCGGGGCAGAGGATAGTGGTTCTTGATAGTCAACTTATTCAATTCCCGGTAGTCGATGCACATCCGGAACGACCCGTCCTTCTTTTTAACGAAAAGAACTGGTGCGCCCCAAGGAGAGGTGCTCGGGCGAATAAAGCCTTTTTCAAGCAATTCCTGGAGTTGGGTTGAGAGTTCGCGCATTTCGGACGGCGCGAGTCGATAAGGAGCTCTGGCGATAGGATTAGCTCCAGGAATGAGATCAATGCGGAAATCGATATCACGCTTCGAAGGTAGTCCGGGAAGATCCTTTGGAAAAACTTGAGGAAATTCTCGAACCACTGGAACGTCTTTTACTTTCTTCTTCTCTTTCTTTTCCTTCTCCGCTGCTACGACATGAGCCAGGAAAGCCCTGTATTCCTTACGGAGATACTTGCTAGCTTGTAAGCATGACATAAGCTTGAGACCCTTCGAAGTAGTATCACCATAAAAGCACAATGAATCACCGTTTGCGAGAGAAAAACGAATCATTTTATCGAAGCACACAACTTCGGCATGGTTCTCGCGAAGAAAGTCCATGCCTACTATGACATCAAAGCTTCCTAGTTGCATCGGAATGAGATCGATGGAGAAGATGTGATTGTTGAGCTCAAGAGTGCAATCACGAATAACAGAGTTTACAGCGATGGTTCTTCCGGTAGCGACTTCAACATCGAATGCAGAGGAGAGTCGGGAACGTTTACGACTAAGGAGTTTCTCAAATTCGAGTGACACAAAGCAATTATCGGCTCCAGTATCAAACAAACATGAAGCATAAATACCATTCACAAGGAACGTACCATTCACCACGTTGTTGTCGGCCTGGGCTTAACGCACGTTGAGATTGAAAGTTCTGGCTCGTGCGGCCTGTTGCTGCTGCTGTTGTTGTTGCTGTGGTTGCTGCTGTTGCTGCTGGGGTTCCTGTTTCACCACCCTGTTTGGGCACACGTTGGCGAAATGGTTCGGGTCGCCGCATGTGAAGCATGCTCTGGCTTTGACTGCGGGTGCCGGAGGAGCTTGTTGACCCTGTGGGGCAGCGAGTAGAGCTTGATTGGCAGGAGCTTGGCGAATACGACAGTTGGCAGTGAAGTGGCCGTAGACGTTGCAATGAGCACAGAAGCGGCATTGAATAGCAGTCGGGTGATGATAGGTGCAAGTAGGGCAGAGTGGGTGTGGTCCAGTATATGCACGCTTTGCAGGCGGTGCATTGGCCACAGGCGCCACTACTTGACGCTGTTGAGCAGGTACAGCTTGGATCGGTGCAGCAGAAATCGCACAGTTCTTGTTGGTGGAGCTGTTCTTTCTCTTGTTGCTTGATGACGTGGGTTCAGCAGTTGGTGTAGCAGTAGTGGCTTGATGCAGATGCTTGGAGGTCTTATCCCACACCCCGGCCTTGACCCTTTTGTCATTGATCTCAGCGGCCAACAGATAGGTTTCTTCGATCGTGGTAGTCTTAGCCGCTTGCACGAAATCAGCAACGCAGTCGGGCAAAGCTCGGATGTACTTCTTGATGGTCATATCAGGAGTCTTGACCTGGTCAGGACAGATAATGTTGAGCTGTTTGAAGCGATCAGTGAGACCAGCATTGTCTCCATCCTTCTGATGTATGTGCCAAAATTCATCTTCAAGCTTTTGGCGCTCGTGAGGAGGGCAAAATTCCTCCAGCATGACTTCTTTGAGCTCCTCCCACGACAAACCGTAAGTTGCATCATTCCCTCTCTTGTTCCTCTCGGCCGTCCACCAGTCCAAAGCACGGGACTGAAAGACGCCGGTAGCGTTCAGAGTTCGAAGGTCATCAGGGCAACCACTTTGTCGCAGAGTAACCTCGATAGAGTCAAACCAGTGGAATAGAGCAGTAGGACCTCCTTCGCCTGTGAATTCTTTCGGCCCACATGACTTGAATTGTTTGAAGCTGAAAGGTCTCGCGGTAGCTCTAGGACCCTCAGTCCTCGATTCCTTGGATGATTTGCTGGCATTCTCGCAGACATCGCTCACAGCCTTTGCTACAGCTTTCGCGACGATGGAAGCAAGGCGTCTGTCCCTCTTTTCCTGACGAGAGAGTTGATGACGGGATCCAGACGACATTGTCTGCAATAGACATCGCCATGGAACTCAACACATGTATTCGAATCTCACCTCACACGTCTATCACTACTAAAGCTCAGTAACACGCACCATTTAAACGCATATAGTCACAAAATCACAGAATTGCACAAAATCACGTAGACATATAGAGCACATAATCACAGGTATTCCTAATCACACAAGCACAACAGCAAGAACACATAAATTTAGTCACTAAAGGCACCTACGAGCGTACAAAGTATTCTAATTGTTCCTATCGTCGATTTGCTAGCGATGAGTTGTGTTGGTTTGTGTTTTAGCAGAAGCAATAGTGTTGGGTCGAAACCAATAGTATCTCAAAATGTTAACAAATGACAGAAAATACATTAAAATTTTCTCAAAGATCGATAAATCGAAGGTAGATTGTCTGCGGCTAATAGACTTCGACTAACCAAAGTAGCTCGACTATTCGCAAGGATCCTGCACAACGACCTCTAGGACTATGGCTTTGCCTCGATTCTTGGGCGTTGGCGCAATTCCCTTTGGTTAGGTTGTGTCTTTAGATCGTTGGAGTCCATCGAACTTTGGTGGAGTTTTGTATAAAAGCGGGACGAGTCGTCAAGGTGAGGGATTCACCCCTATCTTGCAACTTCCGTCCTCGTTTTTGATAAAAGTTGAGGAGATTATTCATCAAAATATGGATTTCACTCCTGATTTGGTATAATTCTCCTCGTTTGTAGCTAAAACGCAAGCTGATCAGGCAACTTTAGTCGAGAGTTTGCGGTTTTCACACCTATTCTCGGCCTTATTGCCCGTTCACAACTTGAAAATTCAAGCGCAATGATAGAAAAGAGTGAGTAATAGTGGTGAATTTACGCATACGCGCGAGTTAGTCTGTTGGTTCTTAACTATAGTCTAGGTCTCTAAGACTTCGACCCGGACTAGGTCGAGTCTTGCCTAATTCCCTATAGTTATGGCTCTGATACCAATCTGTCACACCCCAACCGATGGCGGAATCATCGGGGCGCGGCACTGAGCGAAACAGATGGTCCAGAAGTTTCCATAACAACTATCATTACCATTTAATTAAATATTACGTCCCATACCTTAACATAAATAGTCAAACAAGTTATTACAGACGACTTCAAAACAAATATTCTGTTCCGACAACTCAGATTTAAATAAGTAGCAATTGTTTATCTGCTTCTAGAGACCCCTAATAAGTTATCTACAGACAACTATTTGTTGGGCTCTAAAGCTTTATTCTAGCTTCCATTTCCTACCACATATGCGTCCTAAGCACCTGTCACATACGTTAAAATAATGTCAATACATAGAATGTAAAGGTGAGCATACAAGTTTGATAATAGCATATAGAGTTCGAATTCGTTTACGCATAACCAGCACGTACACATAGAGAAATGAAGCACGTTAGTTATCGACATAGATCCATCGATACCAATGACTGCGGGTTGACTGCCCGAGGCAGTTCGCAATACACGATTACCACTGTAATCCATGCAAGTAAAAGATCCTTAACAACCCCCGTGTGAACGGGTGCTGAGTCCAAACTATAGTACTATCGTTGCTAAGGCAGGTAGACAGCATTCCATGTGTAAACATAACAACAAGCATTCATAAGCCACGTATAACATGCATTAATGGTTAAGCGTTAAAATAGCTTGAGTAGTGTGATAGTTGTAGTTTGAATAGTTGTAACGTATGTAACACCCAAAAGTGCTAAAAGCAAAAAGGGTTCGAGTATACTCACAGTGATATGGATTGAAGGGAGCGCTTTATAGCGAGTACGATTAGCCTGAATAGATTCGATAACGTAACGATAAGTGACGCGTAAAACAGTACAAGTGAGAGTGGGTAGGATGACAAGTCGTGCGGATCAGTCATCCGTGAGTAGAAGTCATCCATGCGCATGACCTATCCGTGCGGATGGTGATGCGTGCGGATGGTGTTCCATCCGGTTAGGTTATCCGTGCGTGTGACTGTCCGTGCGGGTGACAACCCGTGCGGACTAGTTGCACGTGCGGACGACTTATCCATACGGTTAGATGGCTTGTGTGGATAAATGTTCAAGTGGATTGTTTCTTCCTAAGATGTGTTTGTGTATGATGGCTTGTGCTTTGGAGTTTTCGTTGTAGTATTTAGAAAAACACCAAAGTGTTTCTACCTTTCAAGCCGGCCGCGCGGACGGCGGTCCGTGCGTATGGTAGTCCGTGCGGGCAGCCTGTGCGCGCGGGCAGAGACAATCCGTCCGGATAGCCTGTCCGTGCGTACGGCTTGGCCGTGCGGATGAAGTTTGTTTGATTTTCATTTTAAGGCCTTAGTATCTCATGATCCGAAGAGTAATCCATTCAGAGGTCGTCCGTCCGGATTGCTCGTTCGTCGATACTCAAACCTCGTTTGGAAAGTGGGTCCCAAGGGCAGTCCGTGCGGATGACAACCCGTGCGTATGACCTGTACGTTCGTACGGTTCGTCCGTGCGGACAGCTAGTCCGTGCAGACAGCTTGCCCGTGCGGACAACTGGTCTGGTTGTTCCGTTCGTCTACACTTGGTTTCTGTTGTCGTTTATCGAGACGTTCTGATTACGTGGCAACCACTTGGAGTTGTGTTCTCACCCGCGTGACTAGACCGGTCAGGAATCACCCTAACTCGGCCTGTCGGCGACTCAGAACGGTCATCCCGGTTAACCCCGAAATCAGTTGTCTACGGGTAGGATTCCAGATCTAGAGCTAGGGCATCACTATTGACGAGTAGAACACTAGGACTGATCGGATTCGTACCGGTTTTAAGGGTAAAAGAAGGAGAAAACTTAGGTTTATTTCCTTCAACTCTTTTATCCTTAGAAAAGTTTAGATCTAGGTGAGTTTACTGTAAAAACTGTCAGAAATCGTTTAGATCTGAGATATTCTTGGTGGAATGAAGCCAAGCATGAAGTTCTTATGAACTTCATGATGACGTCACCCGTGAATACCCCAAATCCGGATGATTTCATGGTTGAAAGTGAAGATTTGAAAGATGGAAATGTGTAGAATTGTGTAGTGATCAAAGATGTACAAGAATTAGTGCAAGATCTTACCTGGATTGAGAGAAATCTGGGAAAAGGTGAAGAATGCGTGTGGTTCGGACGTCACTTGCCAAAAGTGGAAAAAGTGGAGAGTGACCCGTGTATTTATAGGATGCCAAAAAGGGAAAGGGTGAGCCGTGCGCATGGCACGCACCCGGATAGGTTATCCGCACAGACGGGTCATCCGTGCGGATTGGCAATCCGTGCGGATGGGCAATCCGTGCGGATTGGCCATCCGTGCGGACGCCACCTCCTTTGGTGTGTTCGGTGCGATGTAGATTCGGCTTCGATTTGCGAGCGATTCGATAGGGTTTCCTAATTAAATTACTTTCAGTCCCAACTACTTCTTATAGGGTTCGACTCGGAATTCGGGTTCGGGTTCGTTTATATTCGAGTTAGACTTCGAGTTCGATTGAGTTCGCTTGATTATCACAACATAAATTGACATAAAATAAACATGCACAGGTAACACGTAAGGCACACACACACGTATAACGGCAAGTAAAATACACAGCTCGAGTTACGATTTGATGTCGATTTGATTAGCATAGCTTGATTAACTTTATCGCATTGTTACTTCCTATCGTTCACAGTCGTAGGTCGATTGAAATACGGTTAGCATGATTCGATTATTGTAATGTACGACATTTACTCCACATAATCTAAATATCATACAAACAATTCTACGAGTCACGTCGCGCGAAATCGGTCGTTGACTTTGACCTTGACTTTGACTTTCACTCGTGAAAACACGGGGTGTTCGGGACATTTTGTTCAGGACGAATCTCATGAGTCGCCGAAGCAACCTGCTGCATAAAGGGGGATTCACCTTCATCTTGTTCATCAAAGTCAAAATCTAGAACGTTGAAGTTCGGAATCTTCCGTGCGTCCCTCAAAGACATCTCAGTTCCTGCATTTCAGAACAAAAAACAAGTTAGAAACAAAAAACGAAAGAAGAAAGTGCCGAAGGGAAGGTAAAAGGCCGGGGACTTACTCTCACGCTTCGTGCGGATAACCGGCCAGTCCCTATCCCCTCGGCCCCAGGAAAAGCAAACCCGTCCCCACAAAAGAAGATGTTCAGGAAGGGGACGGATGGGGGATCGATTCTCAATTAGGGCTTTGGCTAACGTTTTGTTGAAAACAAAATCATCGCCCAAATCAAAGGACATGGATTGGTCCTTGAATCTCCACACCATCTCCGCCGGAAGACATCGGTCGTCCAACCAGAAAAAGTTATCTTTCCAGTTCTTCAGGCTCGACCTTTCGTCTCCGGAGGGACTGGGGACTCCTTTCCGGTGGGCAAAGGTGTACCAGTCACCGGCCGTAATAAACTCGTAGAAATATCTAAAAACGTCAAGGTCCGGATTTTGGTTCAACGCCCTACAGGAGATTTCGAAGTGACTTATGCGGCTTTTTTAGAAAGGGTTCACTTGGCAAAGGTGAACCCGGAAGTACCGAATCACCCTAATTAAAAATTTCGAGAAGGGAACCCTGTAATTGGCAAAATTGCACACACGGGTGAACAGAGGGAACTTCCCTTGACGAAAAGGATATATAGCTTCGTTCTTCGAATGAAGGACCGGGTTGAGATCCAAAAGAATGTTATATTCCTGGACGAACTTATCCAGTTGGCTTTGGGTAAGAACGATAAAGCTTTCAGCAAGATTATCCTTGCCAGGAGCCATGGTAGTAGTGAAGAAAAGAAAGCACCTTTTAAAGAAGAAGAAGAGCGGACAAAGAGGATAACAAGTTGAGGGAGAAAACTCGAGAGTAAAAAAGATGAAAAGTAAAATGTAAAAAGGGTCTTTATAGGAAGTTTTTTAAGTCGGTTTGGGCCAGTCCAATCAAACCGTCACTTCAATAGACGATCACGATTCTCGAGACGGGGTTTCGTAACCGTCACACGCGGGTGACTAACAGTCAAAACATTTGCATCACCCACGCCACGTCAGGACCAATCACACAACGCCATGTTATTCGGTCAGATACATTTAAAAAAAAACATTTTATTAAGTCCTTTACAAGACTTAACAAACTGGGGGACTTGAAGATACATATCCGAGTCCGGATATAATCCCTAAGGACGAACCGAACAACACATGGACGAACATTCAGAAGACCTCCGTTCCCCGTGTCATTGAGGACGGACATCCGTTTAAGTGCGTCTGGATGAATGACGTCATCACAGTTGACCATTATAAATACACAGCTCAAGTACATTGCCAAGTACGATTTTCTGAACCTTCGTCCTTACTTTCTCTCTCTATTTTCTCTCTCTACCAATACTTATCCTCACGCCAGAGGGTGGTCGCAGAGGGGCCCTCCTAGGGATGGCAAAAAAGCCCAAGCCCGACGGGTATACCCGAAACATATGGGTCGGGTATACCCGAAGCCCAATGGGTATGGGCCGGGTACGGGCTTTAAAAAAGAAAAAAAATCGGGTACAGGTACGGGTACGGGTATATGATTTAGTAATACCCGCCCGATACCAGGCCCATTTACCCGAATAATACCCGAAAGTATCATATTATAGATTCCCATATATATAATACCATCTCTATAGTCATATGTGGATATGTATTTGGCAGATGCTTAGTGAAAAAAATAACTTATTTTTAGCATGTATATTGGATATGGAAGCTATTATCCTTTATTATGTGGATGTTTAATGCAATTTGGTGGTCCTGATACAATTAATTGATTAAGTAATCGTTTTGATTTAGTTTCGTATATGTGGTCTGAATATGATACGTAAGTTATTATTCATATTTTCATTTTTTATAGTTATTAAAATAGTAAATTATATAAATATCAAAGTAAAAATTGCACATTTGTCCCAACGGGTATTTTTATGAAATTAACGGATATACCCGATACCCGACAGGTAACGGGCCGGGTATGGGACAAAGAATTACAACCGGGTACGGGCCTGGGATTACCAATACCCGGCCCAAGCCAGGCCCATTGCCATTCCTAGGTCCTCCCATATCTGCGACGAGCCTAACGATTTACTATTTTGCAGGTGAAGTTTCCATCTCCCACAAGATCCAAATTTCTCCTTTTACAGGCTCCGGCCTTGGCCCATTTTTGGATCTTCACTACGAATTCTGGTTTAAATAACTTCAGCAGATTTCATGTGCACTTATTATTCCTTCATTTTCTCCATTTTTCCAATTCTGCTTCCAACCTTCATCCTATGGGACATGCTTATTAGAAAAATTTCTTCATTTCAATCTGTTTTGCCAATTGAAATTTTCCAGATGTTTTCATCTTCATTGTTTCTCATAAGTTTTCTTAGTTTTTCAAAATTTACCGTTGGTTGAACGGTATGGGTCAGAGAGGTGGGGTGTTCGCTTCCTTGTGAGGTTTGCGCCCACAAGGTGTTCGATGAAATGCTCAGAGTAAGTTTTCAATAAGCTCGGGTTCAAAAAACCTTTGAACCGTCGGGTGTTAGCTCTAGTTCCGTTTTCCTTTATGTTTGGGTGGAGACATTGCTTAAGTGTCTTGGCTGAAGTTGTTTTCATTTCGGTCCGCTTCAACGGTATCCGCAACCATCATAAAATGATTATACGCCGTATGTTTAATCGTCGTCAACACCACAG
Organism: Helianthus tuberosus; assembly: GCA_030545235.1. Taxonomy (NCBI): domain Eukaryota; kingdom Viridiplantae; phylum Streptophyta; class Magnoliopsida; order Asterales; family Asteraceae; genus Helianthus; species Helianthus tuberosus. The sequence continues at coordinate 37,036 of JARYGA010029210.1, forward strand.
CCCGAAACAACCCACGTCCATCAACCGCGAGGAGTTATTTTTTTATTTTTTATTTAGTTTTTATATTTTTTTGATTTTTTTGATTTTTATTTATCTATTTATTTATTTATTTATTTTGATTTTTTAATTTATTTATATTTTTAGCCTATCATGCCCATATCCATCTTGACCTAAACCCATCCTAACCAAAACTCATCCTAATCCATACACATCCTAAGAGCATTCACATTCAACCCACTAAAATCTGTGAGTGTAGTTTTTATAATATAAAAAGTATAAAAAATGGTTGTGAGAGAGAAAATGTTACTGTTCATCTGTATATTTGATGGGACACTGTTCACCCGCAATAATTTTTTAATATATTTTGAAAGTGGTTGTGAGTGGATGAGAGAGAAAATGTAATGATAAAGGTATAAAAGAATATTATTTAATTGAAAAGGAGAGAGGAAATGTAGTGTTTTTTAGTGTAATTTAGGGTGAAAAAAAATGATGGAATGGATGTGAATGCTCTAACCCCCCAACTAGGGCTGTAAACGAACCGAACGAACACGAATAAGACTATGTTCATGTTTGTTCGTTAAGGAAATTTAGATGTTCGTGAACTGTTCGCGAACACATGACGAACATAAGTTTGTGTTCGTGTTCGCTCGTTAAGGAATTTTGGTTGTTCGCGAACAGTTCGTGAACACTAACCACGAACTCAAACGAACACAAATGAACTTTAATTTTGAAAATTAAAAAAGGCACAGTTAATCTTAAACATTGTACACAAGAAAGTAGTTAAATATAACCCTTTAAAGATTGAAGGGATGGATGATATTGGGTTCAATCGATTGGAGATAGGCTGAGTGAAGGAGCGTGGTATCAAAGAGGGAGAGGCCAGAGAAAGGAAAATAATACATATGGGGGATAGTAAAAAAATTAATAAAACATTAAAAACTTTTAGAAAAATAAACATAAAAAACCGAACACGAACGGACATTAACGAACGAAAACGAACAAACATAAACGAACGTATTACCGAACGTTCACGAATGCAGTTGAACGAACGAGACCTTTGTTCGTGTTCGTTCGTTAAGCTTATCAAACAAACATAAACGATTAACGAACGAAAACGAACAAACATAAACGAACGTATTACCGAACGTTCACGAATGCAGTTGAACGAACGAGACCTTTGTTCGTGTTCGTTCGTTAAGCTTATCAAACAAACATAAACGAACTTCCCACCGAACGATGAACGAAATGTTCGCTGAACATTCGGTTCGTTTACAGCCCTGCCCCAACCCATCCATTTTGCCACCCCTACACAAAACATTAATAACCAAACCCCACAGAGCAAACTGGAAATTAACTCATTAGGTTTTCTTATTCTACACTCGCAACCTTTATCTTTTCTCAATCATTCAAAAAGGTTTTGATCACCGATCCATCCAATCGTTTCTCATGAAGTTTCCCAATTTGAATGCAAATTCCGACTTGACATATCACTATCTTGTTTCCCATATTTCTAATTTGAGGTGGGTTTTACTTTTACAGGCATTCACTAATATTCAAATTAGGCACTCAATAATCTGAATTTTGATGCTTTATTGCAATTGGGTGTGTAGCAATTTGGATAACTGAATCAGGGTTTTTCAAATTTTGTTCTATTATTTTGTCTTGATAGGTAAAGGTGCAACCTTTTTATGGTCTTGAATCTTGATTCTTGCAAAAGATGCTGATACATATACATCTATCTGTGTATGTAACTAGGACCACAGTACTCTCAACGCTCTCTTTATTATCCACTTTATCTCTCTCATCAATCATTTGAAATGGGGTTCTTCCATAGATGATCATCAATTGGTGGAACCCTTGAATTCAAACCCTTTGTTTCAGGTAGTTTATCTTGGTGTTTTTCTTTGAAAAATTAGGAGTAAGTTACTTTATAATCTTGACATATGGTTTGTTTGTTTGTTTGTTGAAGTGTTTCACAGGTTACTCTAAATCACATTGGCAATTTGTACTGGATTTGAAGTGATTGTCCCCATCTCTTTGCAGATTGTGATAAGTTTTTTGATTGGTTGATGGTATGTACCAGAATACATACCACTTTAGTGCTAGTTTTAGCTTTAGAAAAATCAATATATAAGTGAAAGAAATGCTAGGACTTTTATTAACCATATAGTAGATGGATAATACATTACTTTATAGATTTATGTTGTTCATACTGATTTTCAGGCGACCAATGAAAATCTTCCTCCAAATGTAATAAAACAGCTTGTTAGGGAGTTGAAGAATCTTGACGAAACCCCGCCACTAGGGATTAAAGTAGGAGTAAATGATGATGATTTTTCAACGATATATGCAGATATTGAAGGCCCAGGTAACATTTTTTGTATTTTATTTGGGAACTCTATGTCGGTTATTCTGACTGAATCTATGTGGTTTGCAGCTGGAACCCCGTATGAGAATGGTGTTTTTCGCATGAAGTTGCTTCTGTCTCGTGATTTCCCGCACTCACCACCTAAAGGTATGGTCATTGTTTCTTATGCAACGGTTGTGTAAATACATAATTACGTTCATTTATAGGTGGAAAAGGAGAGGATCTAACGGGTTGGGTAATCAGTTAAATGAGTTATGTTTAGAACAGGTGAATTGGATTATATCATGGTGGTCCACCCCGCAACCTTTTTACCTTCTGTTTCTTGAGTTTTATGAATGCTTGATGTTTTATATAGGATTAAAAAATCCGCTGTTAAATTGTTAATATTTTTTCATAAATAAGACAATTTAGGAGGTTTTATGTTTAGTGAGTACACTTTATGTGACTTTTCACCAGTTTGACCCGATCAACCTATTATTATTTTAGTTTAAAAAGTCTAATATTTGCCCTTTAGAGCCAAAGTTTAACTCAAACTGGCACTTTTTTTTCCTCATAAATGGGTTTAAATTGCATCTCTATGTTAAGATCTTTTAACTTTTGGTTATGAACAAATACACGATATTGGATTTTATGGTGCCCTCATACTGGTCACATGTGGGGCCTGTTTGGGCTTCAGGGATTTTTTTGGGCTGGGCTTTGATGCTCTTCTATAGAGGCCCAAAGTTAGATTTCCTTTTGCCTTTTGCTTTCCTTGGGGTATATCCCAGATTCCCAGGAGAACCTCTAGCCTAATTTTGTGTTCTTTAATTCAATTTTGGAAATGAAGCGTTCACTTTATAATCTTTGGCGCTAAACTCGTTGTTTAAAGGATATACAAATGCCATACGCGTTGCATAATGGGTGGGTCGTATGGATTGGGTGTTGAATATGATTACAAAATTTATATTGTTATGATATTAGTTTGAATTCTTGCATAGAGTGATTTAGGAAGATGTATGAAGTAAAACATACATTTTGACCAACTTTCGATTCTTTTTTACTTGCTAAAGTCAGTTGCTTTCTTATGCAATCTGCCCAAATATAAACATGTTAAAATAAGTGTTTTTGATTCTTTTAATGTGAATGTATTAGGTTATTTTCTGACCAAGATTTTCCATCCAAATATCGCAACCAACGGTGAAATATGTGTTAACACGTTGAAAAGAGATTGGAACCCTAGCCTTGGCTTACGCCATGTGTTAATCGTAAGTTCTGCGTTTTATTTATTTAATGTATTTTCAGCTAGAAATCACTGTGCTTTATTTTTCCTATGTCTTATTGCAGGTAGTCAGATGTTTACTGATTGAGCCGTTTCCAGAATCTGCATTAAACGAGCAAGCTGGAAAATTGTTGCTTGAAAATTATGACGAGTATGCTAGACTTGCCAGGTCAGCAGCTATAGCCGTGCTGTCATTTGTAGTTTTTTTTCTTTATAGTTATTGTAGTGAAAATCTTTAATTGAAGACTGAAATACTGGTGCGGTGACTCCTATATACAGACTGTACACCGAAATTCATGCGCTGAAGCCAAAACAGAAGTTCAAGGCAGGGGTTATATCCGAGTCAACTGCTGCTGCCGTTGCTCGGCCCTCGTCGGTTTGTAGCGTTGACCCAAAACACGTGGAATCGGGTGTGGTGATCCCTACACCTTTGGCGCCTTCATTGAACACCATGAAAGGGAAGAGTGGTCAGGATCACCCAACAACTGCTGCCACCGTGACCCCAACGGGTGAGATTGGAGTTGGTAGTGGATCAGGTGTTGCACCGCCACCCATGGCTGCACATAAGAAGGAATGTGGGTCGGTCAAGCCTCAGGCCGATAAAAAGAAGGTTGATGCAAGAAAGAAAAGCTTGAAAAGATTGTAATATTGATGTGTGTTTATATGAACAAATGTAGTAATGTAGGTTGATTTGTATCAATTGACTTGTATGCTTGATTTGGTTCATCCAAAACGTGTTTGTTGTGTCTTGACATCTAAAAGGCCCGTATTAAAAACAGGTTGCGTTCGGTTGACCCGTTAAGGTTCGGTAGATTTGATGACATTCAAGAATCTCCATAACATTTTCGTTTGATCAAGTCTCCATAAGACCTTATTAGTAATCATTTTCTTATAACTAGCAAATAAATACGACTAAAAAGACGACCACGACAACGACACGGGTTGTATGAATTTAGGATTAAATAGTAAGCAATAAAGATTTACGAATTATAAAATGCAGGGGTTAAAATAAAAGAAAAGGGAAAAAGAAGTGGTGAAATAAGAGAAATGGTATTAAATTTTAAATAGTAAGTAATGAATATTTACGAATTATAAAACGCAGGGGTTAAAATAAAAGAAACGGGAAAAAGAAGTGATGAAATAAGAGAAATGGTGGAAATAAGAGAAACGGGAAAACATAATTTTGGTTCATAGAATTATAACACGAGACGCTCCAAAATATTTATTAGGTATAGATTTTAAGCATACACTAGATTATCCGAGAAATTGGATCTCGTGTAATTCTTTTTTAACATAAAATATCACTAACAAAAATGAAAGTTGATGCCTCTCACAAAAACACTATCCTTAGACCATGCGTAGTGGGCAATATTCATCGTTGGGCGTTTTGCGCAATGTGGCAGCTCAGTCAGCAATGGGGCATTATTGGGCGTTTTCTAAAATTTGTGTAATGGGGATGGGGCATTATTGGGCAATATGTTTTGTAGTAAAATAAAATAAAAACACCTAAAAATCTTATTGGCCAAGCAAATGAAATCTCTAATGTGATTGGCCAACATTTTCCCCATTCGGCGTTTTTCAAACCACGCCAAGGAGTATTTTTTGCAAGAGCCCAGGGGGCGGTGAAGGGGCGTTATTGGGCGTGATTGGGCAATTTAAAAAAAAAAAACGTCTCACTACGCATGTTCTTAGCTTTAGTTTTGAAACCCCGTTCACTTTGTTTTATTCCCAACCAGATTATGTCACTTGGCAGACTCAGATTGTGCGTTGTTTCCATTTTACTTTGCTTTTATAACTTCAATTTTTTTATTTTTTTTTTTGTAATTTTTGAATTTACTGTTGCTGCGTGTATACTTTTATATACGTTTCAACGTATATTTATATAATACTAGGTTATAACCCCGTGTATTACACGGGGTTGAATAAATAAATTTTATATACTAAATTATAAAACAATATATATCTTTAAAAATCTCATTTATTATACGTGTTGAATAAATAGAATTATATATATTAAATAATAAAAAGTTATATCTATAAGAACCATATTGTACGGGTTGAATAAATGTAATTGTATATACCAAATAAAACAGTTATATCTTTAAAACCACGTGTATTACATGGGTTGAATAAATGTACAATTGTTTACCAAATAATAAAATAATACATCTTTAAAAAACCTCATTTATAACACGGGTTGAATAAATGTAATTTTATATACCAAATAATACAAAAATTACATCTTTAAAAATATGCGCATTACACGGTTTGAATAAATGTAATTTTCTGTACTAAATAATAAAAAATATATATCCTTAAAAAACCCCGTATATTGTACGAATTGAATAAATCTAATTTTATATATCTAATAACAAAAAGTTATCTCTATAATAAATCTAACTTTATATCTGTACTAAATAATACAAAGTTTCGTAAAATCTATTTGATACCAAACTAAACAAAATGTTCAAATATAATTAATTTAAATAAATAATATTATAAATGAGAATGAGATTAAACTAAATAATAATTAGAGTTAATTGCCAAAATCGTCCATGAAGTTTGGGTATGTTTGTCATTTTCGTCCAAAATGATTTTTTTTGTTCCAAATAGCCCCCCACGTTTGTAACTTTTTGTCATTGTCATTCAAATGCCTAACTGGGTTAGAAACAACCGTTTGATGAGGTTTTTTTTTTAAATTTCACAAGTACAAGGCCTGAAATGTAATTTCTTTTTAAACTCTAACTTTATAAAAGTAAAGATTTACATGTAAAACAAATTGTAGAATTTTATATAGACCTATTATGGTATCTTTAACTTCTATTTTGACGAATTATACTTATATGCTCT